>ML179673.1:0-27767 GCA_004369135.1 Dendrothele bispora CBS 962.96
TGGGAGCTTCTATTGATCAGGTTTAGCTAATGGGTCTCGTACCCCTCAAATAACCAAAAGGCGGGTAAAACCAAGCTTTAGCTTGATCCATGCTTGACTAATATCTGATACCAGTCTAAGGTGCTTACTATGATATTGTTCCGAGTCTGTATGATTTGGTATCTTGTTTCCTTTGAGATCGCTCTACCCGGATTTTCCTGTATATTAAAACACTACGATTTTCCGCACAGTATATTAGTCATGATTTTGGTCAGCAAAGGGACCTCCCGCACGGGTGTCTGTATCCTATATATTAAAACACTTCGTGGACAAGACGGTCTACTGCGAGTTTGCCTCCATTAGAATGGGACCAGCCAGCTGAATTTTAGGATCCACATTGTGGAGCTGAGTTCTACCTACGATTTTTCACGCAGTGTATCAGTCATAATTTTAGTCAGCAAAGAAACCTCCTTACTAAAAAGACAGTAGATTAGTCTGCACATTGGTCAGCGCTTCACAAACTGCCAGAGATTTATATCTTAATTCAACATAACAACAATGTGAATTCGAATAGATCTACAACAGAAGGGAAGTGTGTAGCACCAACCACGGGGCACAGCTCCCATCAAGCTTTAGATTGTGGGTTTGAACTTTGCTGCGCATACGCTCATTTACCCGTGGCTACAGGACGGTTTCTACAGCTTGTGATCTATTACTTATAGTTAGATATAGGAAATTGGGAAAACTCATGGTTAAGCATCTACAGTTTTGAATGGGTGTTGTTCCGTCCAAGGCTGCTTCAGCACAAATCCATTTCCATATTGGGTTGATATGATTTTACTAATATCCAGCTACTTTTTCGATATGTCAACTGTTTCCGCAGGTGGTAAACATTACATATGTTCTGAAGATTTACATATTTGACTTCAGTTGTTCTTGGAATTACCCATCCAAGCTAGGGCAAATTGCTGTCGTATACTCTACTTAGACATCAGACATACTTATATACATAAGTACTTGATCTGGTTTGTGCCACAGACATAATATATAAAAGTCGCGTTTTTCGGGTCAGATTTACAACTTGCGTGAGTCGTTTCAACAGTTGTCGGGTTTGTGGATCGTACAAATTATCTAGTCACTTTTGCGGTAAAGGGCCTTACGCTTTCCCAAGGCTGTCTTGCTAGAATCGGCGCAACACACGCTCCCCAGCTGATTTTCTTGAGTAACTTATACCTTCCGTCAACTTGGAGATCTCCAGATCTGTTATTGTCTGTAATCTGGAATTGAAAAAAGCTGTGGAAGATGTCGCGCTTTCCCAAGGTTTCCTTGTTAGAATCGGTGCCCTCCTTCTGGGTTCTCTCAGCGGTCCAATCAAACACAAAGTCAAGTTCGAAGCCCTCCCGGACAAAAAGATCACAAAAGAGTTTGCGGAGGTAAGAATAGTCAGGCTTTTGATTAAATGAATGACCGTGGTGAGTTGTCGATGAACAAATCACAAAAATGGATTCAACTCAATACACTCACTGCGTATGGGGAACGTTGGAATGGTGGAACATTGAGGAATAGAAAGTTTCTTGCTCCAATGTCGTACTGTCAATAATCGAAGGACCTCAGAGTCTCATTAGCGATTGAGTTAATATTCCGGGCTTCAATTCAGCGTCAATGAGAGTGTCGGACTAACTATGAAAGAAACCATTAAATTTTGAATAGAAGAATAAGGAAAACCCAAGAACACATACTCAAGGCGATCTCCGGTCTGCCGTCCAAGGTGCGGACGGGGCTTTTTGACTGTGCCGTTTAAGAACTCATTTATCTAGTAAAAAAAGATAGATCAGAAGGAACCACTTGATCACTTGATTCTTAATAGAGGAGCAGGAGCAGGAGCAGGAGCAGGAGCAGGAGGAGGAACCGGCACCGGGGACCCAATCAGGATACAGCCGGGTTGCACGTAACACATGGCATCAATGTGTGCCGTGCAGGCTTGAACTCAGTGCAGCTGGGATATCAACCTGGGGAAGGTTGAGTCGGACAACACCATGATCAAGCCCGAGTTGTTCACACATAGAGATTCAATGGACTGAACAAACAGAATCGCTATACAACCCAGATAAGCAAAGGAGAAAGTCATTAATTAGGAGCACATAGTGATGGGGAGGAATATAGACTCTTTCTCCTACCTGATCTGTCATAGACAAAACCGTAGGAGTGAAAGGCGGAGCCAAGTTCGCGTCGATCGTTGCACCACCGTAGGCGTAGTTCCAGGTCAAAACGAGGGAGTTGTTCAAAGTAGCGGTGTCGAAATCAATCCGGTTTGGTCCACCTTCACAGTATACACTATCATGTCAATGTCAGACTGAGAAATGGGGATCCTAGGCCAGGCCCAGATTCGGCCCCTGGTCAACCTTCACTAATAGACCTTAAGATTATGTTCAGGCTAATGTTTTTCAAAATTATATAACTTTCTCTTCTAAAACTCAAGACACAAGCCTTTGTAAATAAGTAATTATTATTTATCTGTGAGAGCGTTATTGTTTTGCCCTTTATTTGGACTCAAAATAGTGTTCAGCATCTTGCAATGAAACGATATGTTTATTCAGGCGCAGATCTACTACATTTGTCACCAGTAAGTAAATGCATATAAAACTGAGAAACCAACGACTCAAAGTCAAGTTATGCATATACGAGAACCAATTATACCTTGACTCCCCCTACCCCCCCGTTTAGAACAACGGCCAAGAGTGAGAGATACTGAAGAGCAAAAGCGATCAATGAAACCGGACCCAGTCTGAGATAGATAGACAGAAGCAATGAGTCAAAGAACCACAATCCAAAAAGAAAACATAGAGTTTAAAAACCGCAAAAAAATCTCTAAGAATCGTTATGGGTCCCTACACCAACGTCTTCATACCGCCCACTAGAAACCAAATTCCTCATGCGTATAGTCGGATTCCATGCGTCGAAATCTGAACCGTCAACAGTACTATCGCCGTCGAATAGATGTGAATAAGGAGAGACGTTCCCAATGGTGGAAGGAAGAGGGGAAGTTGAAGCTGCTGAACCGTGAAGATGTCCTCCGTAGAACGCTATGGCACCGATGCCGAGTGTTAGAGCGAGGGAGGAGGTTGATTCCCAGCTGGGAAGAATTTTTGGTTTGGGTAGGAAGGTGGATAGGGTAGATAAAGCCTTGGTCGCGGGTTGGGCGAGGGATGATGATGATGACGAGGTCATCGAAGCTGAGGGGGATTCGTTTGGCAGCGGTGACGATTCCGCAATAATACTACTGCCGCTTGGAGAAGCAGATGACTTTGACGATAACGACGTTGTGGAGAGGGATAACCAGGAAGAGAGGGAACCTAAGTAAGGGTTTCAAGGAATGTCAGTGACCATGCTCATTTCTTTTTTCGTTGGTGAGGACGTACGGGATACCGAGTCCGTTAACGAGAACGACGACGTTGATGACCCAGCGGGTGAGGTGGTTAATGGTGGTATAGGTCGCGGTATACCCAACTCCTCGAGTAAAGTTGACTCGGAGGCAGCTTGTAGGTATGCAGTACCCAAGGCAAGCTTTTTATGCGATGTTAGTACTGTAAGGTCGATGCATCAGTGGAAGGCAACGAGGGTCGAGTGAAAGGTTTAACATACGCTGTACCGCTTTCGCTATAGAAGAATGACCAGTCAGACCGCGTGGTTTCCACAAAAAAAAAAGTTGAAAACTAACTCACCATGTAGCTCGCACAACACATCTCCAAACTTCTCCCATTCTACCCTGAGCCTCTGCCTCCTACTTGTGCTCGTCTCTCTTGACCAGCTTTGATCCGCCTCGTCCCAAACAAGTCCACTATCCGCAAATGAAAGAGACTCCATGACACTGCGCATTAGCTGGCTCATAACTTCACCACGCATGAGTTCCACCGCGACATAAGGCCACTGGCATAGAGGAATCGATATCCCTTCGTCCGAACCAGAGGCAGCGCTTGCGCTTGAAGTACAACTGCTGAGCGTATCCTCAGAAGAAGACGACTGAGAACGCGAATGTGAGTTTCTAGAAGTGCTTCGCGAGGTATAATCAAGTCCAGCTAAAGCCTGTCGCCTGGAGAATGTCAGTTCAAGCTGGTCTTCTAAGTATCCTAACCATTGTCTTGGGTTTTCGTCGGGCGTTCCGTGAAAATTGAGTGGGCAACGTGCACGACGAGAAATGAGGTCGATGAGGTTGTGTAGCTGGTTGTGAGGAAGTGGGTACTCCATGACTTTCAGGTAGGAAAGGGCATGCTAGCGCTGCGAGACTTGAGTCAGACTGAGATGCCTCATGTATAGACCTCCTCACACGGTGTACGTGGGTCCAGTGTGCGCTCCTTTACATAATTGGACCCGTCTTGCGCGGCTTGTTTCGGCTTGTACAAGCTGGCCGAGCCGATCAAGCCGGTCAAGTCGCAAGCCGTCACGAACAGACCAGGACTCGTTATATTTCGAAGTGTTCAGTAACGCCCGACTTTTTCTGAATGCGTTTTTGATTTCTTTTGGATAATTTATTACTAAAATTTTCAAAAAAATTGAACACTTCGAAATGGTACAGTATTTCGTCACGGTCTCTGTCTGAATATTGAATGCGTATACATCCAATGGGTCCTTGAGCCGGTTAATCCTAATCCAATCTATGTTTTTGTAATTATCAACTTCCAGTAGCAAATTTGAACTGAAACTCAGGAACCATGTATTGAAAATGTTTCGAGTCAACCGGTTACCTATGTTCAATGTGAATCCATATTCTAAATCTTGGATTATGATCATGATGATCGTATACTTGGTAGGTTCGTAGGATGGGAGCCATTCTCTTCTATTAAGCGCTAGCAGAGTTCAAGTGTTCCCTATAAATACTCAGCTCACCTTTTCTATCCTCTGGATATAAGAACGAGTTGAAGAATTTCATGGCGTTAAATATACATGAAACAGATATCCATGCTCAATACATAATTTCGATCATAATATATCTCAGGAGTCACAAATATATAAGAACTAGGCTTTCTCTTCAGAATGTGAAAATCATGAGACTCGATTTCTTATTTCAAATCCTACTGCTCTTCACCACACCCCCACCACCGCTAGGTCCAATATCAACCATCCTTCCCATTTCCGTCCCTGACTCGAGCCCACCAACACTACCTCCATTTTTGTGGTGTTAGAAAACTGAATCTGGGGTGCCCTCGTGATCTGGTTTCACAGAGAACATCAACGTCGATATCCGATGATCCAAAGTACGATTTCGTTGACCTCCGAGTTCGATGTCGTCCGAAGGGTCTGTGGATAAGGATGAAGGATCATTGGTAGGCTGAATACTGGCATTGATACTCGGGTGAGAGACGTATCCGTCGAGGACAGATTTTTTGTTGGCAATGATGATGATAACCAGGAGAGGATTTATTCCCTATAGTATTTCAATAACAGGGTTTTTTTGTTATACAAGAGGATTGTTTTATTGATCGTACTTACAGACACAGCAGGTGAGAGATCAATAAAAACAAAATATGCAAGCGCTGCCGAGTCGACGCTGAAAGAAGTTGGATCATTTGTTGCTGATGTGAGGGTGAGCAGTGCGGTTGTCAGCTATACAAGTATTTTATAAGTATGTGCATTTTAATGAAGGGGTCACGGTCAGATTCAAATATCTTTTTGGTCAACATTCAACTCGCCTGAATTGCACAAAAGAAGAAGCCACATTCGGTGAGTAACAACAGGATTTGATATGCTGTAGACTGGGCCCTGCGGATGGACGCGGATTTCATTGTTCGACGGAACATCCTGTTCCATAAGTTGGCATACGTTTTTAGGCGTGGAGGGTCCAGATAGTAAAAACATGGACATACCAGACCCGTATTAAGATGAAGCTCGTCGCGAAAAAATTCAATCCAAAGGAGAGAAACATATTAGCAGAGGTCGCAGGTGCGATTGCGTTGACATTTCCCTTGTTTACAACGACTTGATTGATGTCTATGACAAATTTGATACTATTGTAGACACAGCTCACTGTTTTTATGGATAGGCAAGGTGAAGTGTTTGAATTCTGAATTACTCTAGATTATTTCAAAGGCTTACCAGCAGACCCAAGGAAGAGAAGAAATAAAAGAGCTCGAATAATGCGTGATTGAGGCCATAGCACATATGCGCGCCAGGCAATGATCGCGTCACCTATTAGATACTAGATGCATCAATCCAGTATGAAAAAGTAAAAGAATCAGATATCTTGGTTTTACCATATGCACGTGCATGAGAAAAATCTTACATTAAACAGTGAAAACCACTCTACGCTAATTGTGTAAGGAATAGCTGAGATTGCAGAATCCTGAAAGCGCTGATTCCAAGTAGGAGAGATGCCGTATACAGGTCTCTGTGCATATGAGAGATATCTAATGCTGATAGCAAGTTGAGAAATCAGGAGGCCTGTTAAGGAGAGCATGATTAGACAAGCAATGATCGTCAGTGGTCTCTTGCGATGATGCCTCCTGAGTTGAGATTGTTAGAAGGATCAATTGAAGGAGAATTATTTCTGGGAAACTGGTATGAGGTGACCATACCTCAGAGCATACAACGACTGGCAGAACAGTGGGATGAGAATTCCTTGATCATTGTACGAGTTCGGTTAGAAAGTTGCCACCAACACTAACTGAGCTTACCTACCATACGATAAGCATGCACTCATTATTCCAACCAAACAGACAAGAGAAAATGCTCCCAAAATATTCGCTGCTTCGTTGGCTAAGAGGTCGGCCAATGAAAGATCAGGTTTCTGCGACATTGCTGGCACCCAAAGCTTAAAGGCTTGGAGGAAGATAAGAATGTCAAGTGAGTTAGTGTCACCTTGGAAGGTTGAATACGACCTGTTTTATGGACCCGGGCCTTCCTAAGTGCCAGAATTACTCATACATCAAGTACTGAGGCAAACCCGGAAGCGAAAAATGACCCAGATGCGAAAAATGCAATATTCCCAGGGCCCACGAAAAGGTCTGTCAGTAAAGAGTAAACCCATATGTAGTACAGGTCCTAAATATAAAATTTAGACATCTACAATCATCAGTATATCCAGGTATTAATGAGTTTTACTGTTTCTGCACCAAAAATGGCACAAAATTGTACCATGGACACATTCTTAATAGCATGGATTTTCCCCTTGCTATTCTTGTGCACAGGGGGGTTTTCATTGTCTCTGAGCTTGAAAATGCCCATGAACAAACACCAAAATGCACAGGTGGCTGAGAAAAGCATTTTTCGCTTTGGGGTTTTTTGCTCATTTTTGAATGAAAACATATATATGGAGATGCCAGCTCAAATATTGACCAAAATGCATAATTCTTTTTTTTAAATGAAAGATCTGATTCTGAACAAAAAGATTAAAAAAAGATTTGTGTAAAAATATTACAATTTGAGCCGGCAAATCGAAGATTTTCAAAAAATTTTCGCATCTGGGTTTGCTTCAGTAGCTGTTGTGTTGTATTTGTAAATGCCTCTCGAACAATCACCGAGAAGTAGTTGAGATAGGAGAAGGTCTCCGATTCTTTCTCTTCATCATGATTTTGATTGTTGATGAAAAAAGTACTTGTGGAACCGTAAAAACCCAAGCGATCTTACTAGGTACCTTGTCACATGGAGCTGAAACCTATGCACTAGATGTATCAAGCTAGTACAGTTGCCTATATTTGTACTTGTCTTCCCTCGAGGCTGTTTTTTCTTGTATCAGAACGGATGATGAACAACCCTTGGCCTCCTTATTTGAAACCTCATTTGAAATGTTAAATGTTCATCTTAAGATGTTATAAGTATACTACATATTCTTAGTACCATTATCACAACATCTACAGTATATTACATATTCTTAGTACCACTATCACAACATCTACAGTGCCTCTTTGACACTTCAGGAATCAAAAAGTGATTAACTCCTGTCAATATTTATTGTTAGATGAAGGATCTTTGGACTGACTGTCCTGAAAGTGTCCAGGAGTAGTGGGAGAGATTTTTTTAAATACATTGCATTGACATAAAGGAGAAGCCGCGCACGGCAGGTATGAGGCCTACAGCATTTACCGCTGCCGAGCAGGTTTGTAAAAGGAGAAGTGTTGTGTGAATGATATTGAGATATAAGTACGTGAAGGACCGCTCAAGCTTAGTAAGACGAATCCCTCGTAGAACTCCAGCCTCGTAATCAACAATGCTGACTATCTGTTCTCCATTAGAAGTCTTAGCGATTCATCATAATGTATTGCGTGTGATATCCGACTAACTCGAAGTGGGAGCAGTGGACAAAAGCAGGACAACGAAAGCGTAATCATTACTCAAAAATAAAGGAAATTTCTACAAGACAGACTTGCGTGTTAAATTTTCCCAATGAGAAGATTCTTGATCATCTCCCGAGCGGTGATCCTCGTTGTGCGGTATAGGGTAGGTAGATCAAGAGTCGAGGTAAAACCATCAGCAAAACCGAAAGGAAGCATCAAGGGAATCCATCCTGTAGAGGACAAGGCGAGATGTACATCAACAAACACATGAAGCATTCAGTGTAAAAAGAAGACATACCACGAGCATATTCTAGGGCAAAACATCCCTTATGCATTTTGTACTGCTTTGTAGTTCCTCTGGGCAAATGGTGTACAATTCCTGCAGGATACCTCTCCATCTCCAACTGACCGGGACTAAAAGCCCATTCCTCCCCAACCAAGATATTGAAGTAATCATCCGCAGGGTGAAGTCCCGTATGTCCTTCAGTACCCAAAGGCGTACCATAAATAATTAGGTACTCAGTGATACTGGCATGAATGATGTACATTGCTCCCATAGCGCCGCCATGATTGTTAAACATCCATTCGGATGAGTCGGTATTGAGAGAGATGACAGAAGAAGAATATTCAGCAGTGAGATTGGTCACAATGTGTTGAATCATTCCGGTTATGTCGTTCTCGTGAGTAGCGTTAGCGATGGCGGATTGCGCTAGTTGGTGGAGTTTGGTGGGTTCAAAGACATACCACCTGTCCTAATTTTTTTTGGTGTTAGATCATGATGCTACGACTATTGGATTTTCGCACTCACTTTGATGGTGTCCAACCAACTGCATGTTGCGTACAAGGCCAGAACAAACACGATACGTGTTATCCATGTTGTAGTTGAGCCGCGTTGTGCTTCTGCGTTCTTTTCGACATTGCGTTTTACTTTTGAGGTAGAGCCGGAGGAGGCCATGGCGTCAAGACAAGGTTTTTTTAGAAAAAAAAAACAAACAAAGCAATCATCTTTTTGAGTGGACGAGAAGTGGCACGACTTTTTTTTTATGAGCCACGCTCATACGATTTTTTGTGCTGAGTAACGTGGAAGGGGTAAGCGGTTCCCGAGATTTTTACCCTGTTCTTTAAAGTCTTGGGCTGTAAATTACTCGATGGGATGCCAGTGAAAGATTATGTATGTCTGCGCAGCGATAGAAACTTTTGATGTGACCAAACCGGGCCAGTCGGCTGTCTCCGAAGATAGTGCCGAAAGAGGCGGGCGGCCAACCTGCAAAGTCAGTATTTCTTCACGAATTTCTAGCAGTGATACATTTGTGTATTCCTTTGTAAACTTACCACAATTTTTCGGGAAATCATAAGTTTTCATACCTAGCGTTTGACCAATTTCCAGTTCATTGACAACACTATAGCAATGTATCGGCCGTCGTGAGTAAAACAGTTAACTAGTTCCTCGATGAGGCACGAATCGGATACAAAACAATAGGAGCCTACATATCACACACAACGTCGAGAACTCACCAGACTTCGCATCTTTCTGTGTTTTTTGTCCAGGCTGTGACACTTTTCAACGAGACGCAAATCATAACTTAGGTTTGGTCAGTCTCAAATCCTGATAGGTTTTGGGCCCGGTCATTCTTTGTCATTAGAAACACATGTACATGAAATGGAAATGATAGACATGTGGACAATTTAATGGATCTGGGAGGCATTCGACTTCGAGATAGGGCTGGAAAGAAAGGGAAACGTAAAGACTCGGAAAACAGAACACTTTCGGTACCCCACTAAGGATCACTAACGGAATTATTCGGAGAGCTTGGGCGTCTGTAGATGATCCTAGGGGTGAAGATACTTGAATGAGATACTCGGGGGTATGATCCGATGGAGATCGTAAGCGTGCGCAGGAGAGTATGCTCTCGAGCAACGTTCTCAGTCTCTGTTGCGAGGATTCCAAATTCTGAACTATTCCAGATTTTTTGGAACGCAAGGGCCATCAAAAAAATTATTTTCTGTCTACCATGACTATGTAGTTCCCATGACGCGTATCATTCACATGGTTGAATTGCATGCCGGTGTCAGTGCATGATTGATCAATTTGATGACCTACGGTAAAACTAGTATAACCGTCTGCTCGTAAAGTGGTACTAGGCTCGGACTGCAATACGCGTCTTTTTTGTATCGCCTAAAACATCGTCGGAACCTCCGTCGGAGGACCGTTGTTTTTCTTCATGCTTTGACTACAACACTCTTACTCAAAGCCTAGCGTTTTTGTCGATTAAGTGATGATACCGTCGGACAAATTTAAGGGCCCACTAGTAGTAAACACTTTCACCTGGATTCATTTCCACAAGATATCCTCATTTGCAATTCTTGGTTACGATCTGTCATGACATCGTGTAACCTTCTGGATTGTGTGCATATATAAACCTGTGTAGAAAATTGTTCGATATCGACACTTCTAAACCATCAGGGAAAGTTTCTCAAGTCTAAAGCCACAACTACCAATGACTTCCAGCAATTCGGAACAGAAAAGTGCAATCAATGTGGTCCTGGTACGTGGTTTGTTTATCCCTGTCTTCTTTTCCGCCGCCATTGAAGTTATCGTCCAACTTCAAACCGTCTGATGATTACCCAATTCCAATAGGGTGGGATGATCTTTGGACAGAAGGGCAAGTATGCAGTGCGTGTCCACGACATTGAAGAAGTCGAACGCATCATCGATATATTTCGTGCTCATGGACACACAGAAGTGCGTACTTTCATCTCTAGTAATAGACTCATTGTTTGATTGGACACACCCGAACTCTGCGTTTTCTATCTCCTAGATTGACAACTCCCGGTTTTATGGTGAAGGGACCAGTGAGGGAATGATTGGACAGATCAATTGGAGGGAAAAAGGATTGAAGCTCTCCACAAAGCTGCACAATTATCACGTTCGTCTCATTGTATGATTGACTATGACTATGATAATCTCTAATCAAATGATCTGTACTAATTTTAAACAGCCCCCGTCTGTAACTGGTGGGTCCGGACAACATGTCCCGCCTCTGGTTATTCCAGAACTTGGACATAACTACGAGGTATACTTCCCTCTTGATCAGTAGATATTCAAGTTGAATTTTTTTGATAGGATATGAAGAAAAATATACTTGTCTCCCTCAAAGAGCTCAATACAGAGTACGTCAATGCATGGGGATACACTCGCACAACGAAATAATGTCAACATTACTTTTTGCCGCCATCTAGCTGTCTCGATTTATGGTATCTTCATATTCCCGACAGGACTATCTCCTATGAGGTTACCATGAAAGCGGTCAATGATCTTTACAAGGAAGGATATTTTAAACGATTTGGAATTAGTAATTTTATGGCGTTCGTACACTTCTTTTCTTCTTTTTTCTTTTTTCTTTTTAAATCTTCTCATCTATCGAAGTCAAACCCATCTGACCTTGAACGGCGTATTGAATTTGCAGCTGGGAAGTCGCCGAAATCGTTGGAATTTGCAGAGCCAATGATTACATCATGCCTACCGTATACCAAGGAATCTATAACGCTATCCATCGTATGGCAGATCCAGAGTTGATTCCGTGCTTGAGAAAATTTGGCATCAGCTTTTATGCGTTTAATCCTCGTAAGTATTATTCTTCAAAGTAACTGGCAATGCTGGGGTTTTAGAATTGATGTACTGTCTTTCCTTTGTGAATACTAAGTCGGTGGCGGGTTCTTCACCGGAAAGTACGGGACCGGCAAGACTATAGTCGAAGCGGATGCTGGTACCCGATTTGACCAAAGTTCCTGGCAAGGAAGGGTATGCCTTTGAATGATACAATTGTTTTCTTACTTCTTACCTTCTATTCTTCGTTACAGGCCTACAGACAACGGTATGTCAAGAAGACTGTTTTTTGTTCTACCAGTATCCATGAGCTTCTTATGACTAGGTATTGGAATGATGCTTATTTTACCGCCCTCGCCTCAATCCGAGCTGTTGCAGAGGAACATAATCTCACGTTGACTGAGATTGCTTTGCGCTGGGTCACACATCATAGTGCGTTGAAACGAGAATACGGAGATGCGGTCATCATTGGTGCCTCCAGTGCACAACAGATAGAACAGGTATGTGTAACTTTGGAGTTCTTAGTTTTTGTCACATCTGCTCATGTTTGGAGTAGAACATGATCGATTTAGATAAAGGTCCATTGCGTAAGACTTTACCGTTGAAAGAGATGAGGTGTTACTAATTGATAATGTTTGTACAGCAAATGAGGTAATTGAGGCGGTCGATGCTGCATGGGAGGTCGCACGTCCATTTGCCACCAAGTATTATAATTAGAAACAACACAAGGCTGTACCGTTTGACTCATATGTTAGATACCGACAGATGACTAGTAAAAATTGGCATTTGCTAGGTATAAGTAGTTTCCATACATTTAACCCTTACCATAAGTATGGATGCTTATGAATTTATATAAACTTCAATAAATTGTATAGACTCGGAGCGAGTCGGAAGTATGGTAGGACATTGCGAACTAAACTGATATCTAGAGGGCTACATCAAGCAGAAAGAGTCGTAAGAAAAACTTGGGAGAAGTACTACAGTATATCATTTCACGACTTACATTGAGTAAAGTAGAACAATTGACGAGAATCGGCAGCTCTGTTTCGTTCCATTGTAATCTGTACAAATAAATCTCGGGGTAAGCATTTGAAACTGGCCGATGGATCCAAAAGTCACATACCGGAGAGCTAGTGTTATCGATGGGATCATTAGCCCAGCCATTCCAAACTCTTCCAGAAACGCTTTCAATGAAACTGAAAAAAAATCGGGTAAAGATTTGTTCACTATCCGACTTGGGTACAGATTCACCGGAAAGGACCAGTTGGGTTCGTGGCATTGGTAGAGGTGATGTTCCAGACTGTGTTAGATCCAGCGATGTCTACGAGCTGAGACCTTTCTGGGACAGTTCCGGTAACGGAACCAGCGTAGGTCAAAAGATTACCACAAGCAATGTTCTCAATCTACACGATTGACGAAGCATGTCCATGCGGAGATGAAAAGAAAGTCAGATATTTATCACTTGCCTTCATGTGCAACGTTTTTGGCAATTTGCAAAGAAACTCTCACCTGAAATTGGCCTGGAGCTACGGCATGGAGATTCCACTATACAGAAATAAAACGGGGAGTACAAAATTGATTAGTACCGTGCATTTTTACGAGGCCGACTGAAAGGAGGAATCGTCTTTACACACGACTTTTTACCCCGGTCGGTCACCGATGTGGTCTTGTTTGTCAAGACCTTTATTACCAATCGGGCATCGGAATCCGGCTTCTTTCATCCGAGTTCGTCACCAGTCTTCCTCAGGCCAGTAACAGTTGATGCGTCGATGAGCCATTATAGGCCTCGTACTTGCCACGCTTGCGGTGGCCCATTTCTCTTCATGTTTCAACAGGGTAGCTAGAATTCGACCCGAGAATACTTACTCCTTCAGCGGTAGTCCTGTGGAACTGGAACTGTCCGACAGGCGTATAGTCCTTGCACCCAGTGTTTGCGAGATCGACAGCATACAACTGAGTGTGGTCAAGGATAGAGATCGAGGCTGCGGCAGTGGCAGCGGCGAGACTGAGAAGATTGACCATAGTGATGGAAGGTTGAGATTTGGTGGTCAAGAGAGGACTGGTTGTTGAGCTCGAGAAGAGATTTGACTCTGGAAAAGAGGTCGAGCAATAGTTCAGCTTTTATACCTTTTCGCTATGTGGAGTACTTCCAAGCTCTGAGGATGAAATAAAAACATTGACATATTATGCATTATCCGAGTCCATCATGAAGTTGTGTTTCAACCCAAATTCGCACATTCCAGACGTCGTTCAAGACAATCAGTTCCGCACATAATCACGGTAATAAGTGGATCCAAGCAGTAAGTCAACGTTTTATTTGCCTCGGCAGTATACGAACCTACTAGTATTGTTCAAAGGCAAACATAATCGCTGTCGGACAAGTCAAATAGTCATGATGACGGGAGTATTTTCTCCGAGTCTTTTTTTACATGGACATGGCGAACTTCGTATTGGTACAACCTTCGAGAGTCTAGCATCGCTAAGATCAGCGCTCAAAGTTTCGGACTTTTGCACATCAAGGTGTTTCTCGGAAGCCGGTGTTCATTTTTTTTGGACCTTACCCGGTTAATAGATTCCTCCTTCTCCTCTGGTAAGTACTCGTAATATCTATAATGAATCTATAGCCTTGGCAGAATGTGAGGCCGCGAACATCTGACCATCATATATGTACGTCTGATTTCTAATGTTTCCCAATGACCTGGGGGGAGGTACCGCTTCTCGGAAAATCAAGCCTTCGATCTAGTCTTCAAACAGAACTTACAATACAAGGTCTAGTTGTCAATCCAGTAAGTCTACAATAACAGGTAAGAATCCGCTTCCCCCAAAACCCTTGTTGCTGTATTTGTGCGCCCTCAGTCCCATAGGCCAATTCGCTGCATTAACAAATGCCGTCCTATCCGTTCGATCATCTCCATTACCCGAGGGATTCAACTCGGATTGTTCTAATTTGGCAGGATCCTCTACACCTCCATAGCTTGAATTCTGTACCTTTGGACAACGACCGAGTTGTCCTTCTTCTCTCGGCCATTCATGAATATATGCGCCGTGAGCTTCGTGTATATGCCCGAAAAGGTGAATCCGTGGGCGTAATTTGGGGAGATTGGAAGCTAAGCTTTGACAACCGGGATAATCCTGTCCAGTAGTAATGTCAAAGACTCGATGGGGTGGACCATGTGTTAATCTAAGAATTAATTGATCAGCTCTATTTGCGTGAAAAGCCCGAGGTTGAGATTGATGTACAAGATGTCGGTTTTTGGGAATTTGGAGACGATATCTATCGAAAACGGGAGACGCAACATTAAGGACAGAGTGTGAAGGAGAATTGAGAAACTACGCACTTTCAGCTTCTTCTCCAGGATTGTAGTTGAAAGCCCAATTCCAGAACTCAGGCGACCACTGCAAAACGATTTGAATTGGGAGGAAAACGCCGCGATAGTTAACCATTGAGCAAGAACCAGAGTTGAACGGTTTGGCAAGACGCTTACCGGGGACCCATACACACTCCACGTTCTACCACCTTCCTTTGCCTGGAATTGGTATTGTGCGTCTTGAAGGTATACGACGTTGGCTCCTTTAGCTCTGGGGCCGGTCAACAATTGCATTATTGGTTCCAAAGGTTTCTATGAGGGAATCAGCGTACATCCTCAAAAAAAAGAAACGCGTTGTGTGGTAGTGGTGTTATAAGGAATGACATGCTAGTGACTGAATAGCTTACTGGTTTCTTATGCCAACGACTCCAGTTATTATCGTACCAGCCGGTGTGAAGGGTCAAATCGTGATTACCAGCAATAATTCTTTCGAAAAGAAACCAAATTATCAGTTATCATTATGCTGATAAAAAAAGAGCGAAATTCCACCCTCGGACTGAAAGGCGCAAAAAAAAAGACATATTACAACTCACATCTTTAACCCATGTTTCAAGCTACAAATCCAGTCCATCGTCTTCTCAAAATCCTTGACTGTGCCTGTATTCGTCAAATCCCCACTGTGTAATAGGACATCCCCATCAGGTACAGGGAAAGCATGCGAGTGCGTATCGCTAATGCAGACGAAACGTGTCCACTTGTCTGAAGGCGGAGGTGGTGGATTGTAAATGTCGTACTCGACGTGCACGATACAATCTGGTGAGTTTAGGGTCTCTTGAAGAGACATGGTAGCAGACGAAAAGCAAGAGCTCGTAAAAGGTGTTCTAAAAAGTGCTCGAGTACCGCGTAAATGACGGATGATCATGAGAAACTTGGGGTCATAAATGTAATTTAGGGCAGGCGGTACTTATACCGGCACGCTACTAGTACCATCTCATCAACTACTCTCAAGTCTACTAGTACCATCTCATCAACTACTCTCAAGTGTCTGAATCCAAACCAATGCCGAGGGATATTCATATTGGCGTTGTACAAAAACGATTTTACAGAAATTGATACTACTCTGAGAAGTACAAGGGAGAAAAAGGTTTTGAATTTGCGATCATACGTTCAGTGCGCAATGGCACTATTTAGCCCGGACTCAAGTACATCATGCGTCAAGATTCGTCTTCAAGTGCCGGTGGACATTTACTCAACAGTTTGTAATTCCCTCCCGTTGGATATCTTATCAATGTGGCCGGATTGGCAATCGAAGAAGAACTGCCAACATTCAATGACAGTAAATCAGGCCTCGAGCTGGAAATGAAGGAAATGAAGAGAAGTAAGCTTGTGCGGCCATCAATGATGCATCGATTACTCACTAATGTCCAACAGGGTCAGCAGAAAGCTTCGCCATATGAATAGCGTCCAAGTTTATGTCGGCGTAGAGGATACATTCCTTTCCTGGGTCGACGTCAGGTGTCAACTTGGCTCCATCTGGTCCATAGATAGCAGCGAAACCACCACCGCTCTATAAGTGTAGATGATCTATCAAACCGGGCCATTACATTTCAATGATACGAACTCACCTGTGGAGCCCAGCAGGTTCCTTTCACCCTTCCATCGGGAACTTGGATTAAGTACCTACAATTCGGATCTTTGCGGGGATGAAATTATAGAACTTACCTGCACTTCTCGAAATTCTCTGGAGTGATCAGCTGCGTACTACAAATGACGAATGTCTGTCCTTCAAAGGCAGTGAAGCGGGTTGCAATGGTCTGCATTTCCGCTGAAAATTGTTGATAGGCTTCCGGCTCCTCGGCGTAGCTCAAATACGGCCAACACGCGACATGGATCTGGCACCCTAAACTGTAGTGATGGAAACGTAGGAGAGGTTGCAAGTGTTCCCTTAGGAGAGAGAGGTATGCGTCATCGGTAAAGGCAGAGGCAAGATAGACGGAACTCACCAGCAATTCAGCCCGCCAATTTTTATGCCATTTGGTCCTTCAACCACGGTCTGAAGAGAATCTGCTACATGGGATATGAGCTAACAATACCACTGCAGAGGAAGAAAGACGGAAATCACCGGGACCATCACCCCAAAGCGTTCGTTCCTGACCAGTGGGCTTGGTCTTACGACGGTGTAGGACGACTTGACCTTGAGGATTAATGAAACTCTGTGAACCGTACATGCTGTACCCATCAAGCTCGGTGTATCCCAAAACAACCCTGCAGAAACCCCAAATTCGTTTCAATAGGCACCAACGACTCAATGTTAGATACGCCGAGAGAGCGATGTCCTTTAAATACATCTCACCATATTCCAGCATCCCTCGCTGCTCTTCGAATCGTTGCAAACTCCTCCGACTTCACGCTCAAACAGTTCTTCTGGAAGTTGACTAAAAATTCTGGGTCGAAACCTCCAGTCCAGATACATCCTGGATATCCTGGGATGAAAGACTCCGGAAAACCGATGAGTTGTGCACCGTTCGTTCCGGCTTCTTTGATCAACGAGACAACTTTAGCGACTCCAGCTTGTAAATCGAACCAAGCGGGTTCAGCTTGTACTGCTGCTACTTTGAGTGTGGTGGACGACATTGTGGGGGGTAATAATACTTTAGTGGACCTTTTATGAATACCTATTCTTTGAAAAACAACATTGTCTCATGACTTTCGTCTGACTGATCAGAGACAAGTCTCGGGAGAGTCATAAGGCTCATACCTGACTTCTAGCGTCGTCGGCGGCCTCGTAATATCCAACTCCCGCCTTTGGAGATAAATACTACTTACTACTTACATCGAATCTAGCTACCTACGAGGCCGACTGATAGGAGCATTTGACGGGGAGTTTGCCAAGGAATTTTAAGCCTGAGTGTCACTGACACCGGGGGCAATAGCCGACCCGGCTGGAGTTGTGCTGGGTAAGACAAAGCATGCACCCAGCACGATACCCAGCATGGCACCCAGCATGAGACCCGGCATACACAAGACCCTTTCACATAAATAATGAAAATAATGCTATTGGTCGCCGGTATGTCCTTTGTGCTGGGTCTCGTGCTGGGTGCCGTGCTGGGTTTCATGCTGGGTCTTACCCATCACGATTACAGCCAGGTCGGCTATTGCCCCCGGTGTGATGTGGACCAGAGGGCATCGAATTTCCCGGTCCGGTAACAGTTGATGGGCACTTGCCCGCTGGGCCGGGCCGCTCCAGACCTCGTCAATTCAAGTTGCCGCGTTGGTCAACTTTTCTTCATTGTCTTTACATGCAACTTCTTGCCTCTGTCAGTCACTGATGTGGTCTATACTGTGACGCGTTATCGATGTTCATAGCTACTTAGTCTGAAACACAATTCCTAGTGCTTATTGATTTTTCAAAGGGCAGGTAAAAGCTTGAGCTACTTATCAGAATCAGCTTGTTTCTCTGGAAACTCTGACTGAGATTAGTCTCGGTGGTCTAAACTGATGCTATCCAGATATTTACGGTGGGTAGGTAGACTGAGATGGATAAAGATAAAATGTGTATGCTGTGTGTATGACTATATCGTTGAAGTGGGCCACCGCTGCGCATGGCAGAAACGAGGCAGGGTTTTTTGACTGCTAAATTGGCTCTACAGAAACTGATGCTACACTGAGAAGTACAAGGGAGAAAAGTTCAAAAAGGTGTTGAATTTTCGATTCATAGACTTTGGTGCGCAGGCACTACATACTTAGCAAGTACCAAGCTAGTACTCAACATCATGCATCAATGCATCGACATTCATCTTCAAGTGGTGGTATTCCACTCAAGAGCGTGTGATTCCCTCCCGTTGGATACCTTATCAATGTGGCCGGATTCGCAATCGAAGAAGAACTGCCAACATTTAATGACAGTAAATCCGGTCTCGAGCTAGAATTGATGAAGAGATGTAAGCGTCTTCCTTGTGTGTGACCATCAATGATGTTATCTATCACTTACTAATGTCCAACAGGGTCAGCAGAAAGCTTCGCCATATGAATAGCATCCAAGTTTATGTCGGCGTAGAGGATGCATTCCTTTCCTGGGTCGATGTCAGGTGTCAACTTGGCTCCATCTGGTCCATAGATGGCAGCGAAACCACCACCGCTCTATATAGATGATCTATCAAGCCGGGCCATCACATCTCAATGGTACGAACTCACCTGTGGAGCCCAGCAGGTTCCTTTCACCCTTCATCGAGAAGTTGGATTACCTACATCCGGATCTTTGCGGAGATAAAACTTTAGAACTTACCTACACTTCTCGAAATTCTCTGGAGTGATTAACTGTGTACTACAAATGACGAATGTCTGTCCTTCAAAGGCAGTGAAGCGAGTTGAAACGGTCTGCATTTCTGCTGAAAGTTGATGGTAGGTTTCCGGTTCTGTGGCATAGCCCGCATAAGGCCAACTCGCGACATGAATCTGGCACCCCAGACTGTAGTGATGGAAGCGTAGGAGAGGTTGCAAGTGTTCCCTGAACAGGAGGTTGGTACGCATCATTGGTCAAGGCTGAAGCAAGATCATAGACAGAACTCACCAGCAATTCAGCCCGCCAATTTTTATGCCATTCGGTCCTTCAACCACCGTCTGAAGAGAGTCCGCTACATGGGCCATCAGTTAGCAACATCACTGTAGAGAGAGAAGGACGGAAATCACCGGGACCATCACCCCAAATTGTTCGTTCCTGACCAGTGGGTTTGGTCTTACGACGGTGTAGGACGACTTGACCTTGAGGATTAATGAAACTCTGTGAACCGTACATGCTGTACCCATCAAGCTCGGTGTATCCCAAAACAACCCTATATAGACCCCAAGTCCGTTTCACACTAGGATATCAGATACCAAAAAGCGATGTCTTTTGATTACATCTCACCATATTCCAGCATCCCTCGCTGCTCTTCGAATCGTCACAAACTCCTCCGACTTCACGCTCAAACAGTTCTTTTGGAAGTTGACTAGGAATTCTGGATCGAAACCTCCTGTCCAGATACATCCTGGATATCCTGGGATGAAAGACTCGGGAAAACCGATGAGTTGTGCACCGTTCGTCCGAGCTTCTTTGATCAACGAGACAACTTTAGTGACTCCGGCTTGTAAATCAAACCAAGCGGGCTCAGCTTGTACTGCTGCTACTTTGAGTGTAGTGGATGGCACTGTGGATGGCATTGTGGGGGTAAAAAGTCAAATACCTGGTGGACCTTTTATTGTTTGAAACAACATTGTCCCATGACTTTTGTCTGACTGATCAGAGACAATTCTTGAGATAGTTCAATAACTTCAATTGACTGGTCACATTTCTAGATAAACGTCATATTGACATACAGTTACTCGTACCTCTAGCACCTGACCACATGTAAATGGATATCTCCGTATTCAGAATTCTCCGAAACCTTATTTTTCGACATATTAAATTGACTGGTCACATGCAGCTGGATAATTTTCACCTTCGACAGGCTGGTAAGTTTATTCTTGTCAATCAATTTCAATGAAATGAGATAACAAATGACTTGAGTAGCGATGAAGAAAAGTACAATTGCGGCTCTACAGAAACTTAATTTGAAACGTAAAAAGAGACAAAAAGATATACAAGAAGCTGGTCATGTCAAAGACACTGACAGTGTAGCTGCAGGGACCTCCTTATCTCATTCAAATGCCCAAATTCCAGAAAGGCAGATGCAGACATCCCCTGGTCCCCTTTTCTTCACAGATTCACAGAATAATGACTTTACAAAGGCCAATATTACAAATGTGGCTGGCGATTGGCAGACTATAAACTATAATGGTGAGCATTGAATAGTTTCAGAAATGAATGGCAAACTCATATTCTACTAGGCATACCAGTATCTAATGTCAAGGTATATACTTCACAATAAAACAATTTTTGTACAAAGCTAATAGACTTTTTTCCATGGCAGAGAATCACTGCAGAGTATGTGAATTCAATGATATTCTAATATGGTATACTAATTTTTATAACAGTACAATAGCATCTGCTACCCCAGCATTGCCACTTGTGTTCAGAGGCAGGGAAGAGCTTGTAGACCAAGGAGTCAATATCCTCTGTCAAAAAGCTCTTAGATTCTTGGCCATCCTGGGTGCAGGAGGAATGGGCAAGACTTCATTGGCCCTTCATATCATGAAATCTATCTCAGTCAAGAATAAGTTTGCGGGAAGAAGTTACTTTATTCCATGTGAACTTTTTGAGGATGCAGAATCCCTTGTCCAGGGATTAGTACATGTTATGGGGTTGATTGTGCAGGAGAATCAGAGTAAACAGAAGGTCCTATTTGACCATCTCCAGGCTGCTCATGGAGATGTTCTGATTGTTTTTGATAACTTTGAAACTCCTTGGAATCATGATGACTCCGTTGGTGTAAGAAATTTATTAGAGAAAATTGCACAGTATAGGAAAGTATCTTTAATAGTTGCCATGCGGGGACCAGATGGACCCGGGGATATTTCATGGGAAAAATTAGGAGATAAATCTGGCATCCCAACATTAGCATCTGGCCCTGCAAAAGAAGCATTCAAAGCATTTGCAGGTAATAATCTCCAAAGCTCAAAGGACTCTGAATTTCAAATTGATTCATTACTGGATCAGCTCGACTATGTTCCTCTTGCAATCAAATTGAGTGCTCAGCATGTCAAAAGGATCCCACTGGAATCATTGATAAGAATGTGGGAGAAAGACAAAACATTAATTCTGACAGAGGGAAGAGTTCCAGGAAGACTGACTAGTGTTAGTTTTTCAATTGATATATCTTTGCAAATTTTCAAAATAGAAGGAAGAGTACTCAACCTCCTATCAGCCATGTCATTTCTGCCAGATGGGATCCCTTTTTGGGTTGAATATCTACCTCAGATGTTTCCAGTGGAAGGATCAAATTTCAATGTGTCAACACTTTTAGATAGCTCACTCATATATGACCGGAATGCAGGGCTGAAAATGTTAGCACCAGTGCGAGAACATATTCATTCAAAGTATCCCATTGGGCAAGTTGATATTGATCAGCTGGTGAAGTTTTATGAAATGTTTCTTGAAAACTTACCAAAAAATGATATGCAGGCCCAGTCTGTACTCCAACATCATATCAACAACATTGAGAAGATTTTTAAAGCTCAAATAAGCAGTGGCCACTCAAAGACATCATCCATTTCTGCAGTATATGCCGTGAACAGATTTGATAGATTTTCTTCTGTTTCCCTTGGTCTGATTGATCTACTTCTACAAAACAACCAAGATATCAAGAAGGAGGATGAGGTTCATTTGAAACTGAGTAGGGCAAGCAAATTGAGATGGATGGGAAGATTTCAGGATGCCAAGGACCAAGCTATGTCTGTAAAAGAATATCTCAATGAGGAAGGGAATATCTCAGAATCTGAAGCAGATATACTAGGAAGGTGCTTTGCTATTCTGCAACATATCTACTATGCTCAGGCTCAATATGAAAAAGCCATCAAAATGAATCTCCGGGCTCAAAAGTACTTCAAACAAAGTGAAGACCAATGGGCTCAAGCTGATTCAATGAGAGGGCTTGGGAATATTTACTATATGCAAGCCAGAGACAAAGAAGCCTCTGAAATAATCACAGAAGCTCAGCAGCTATTTCAAAAAATTGGAAATGAGCTGGGAGTTGCAGAGTGTCTGAAAAGGCTTGGGGATATTTCTCTAATGCAGGATAGATATGATGAGGCAATTGAAATGTTATCAGATGCTCAAAAACAATTTCAGACTTTTGGGGATCAGTTGCAAGCTGCAGAGTGTCTATGGAGTCTTGGGGAGCTTTATAGAAAGCAGAAAAAATATCATGAAGCAACTGAAATGATATTGGAAGCTCAAAAACAATCTGATGAAATTGGAGATAAAGAAGGAGTTGCAGACTGTTTGGAAACCTTGGGTTATCTTCATATGGATCAGGTACAATATGATGAGGCTGCTGATATGTTCTCAAATGCTCAAAGCCAATATCAAAGTATTGGGAGGATTGTTAATGTTGCATGGTGCTACCAACACCTTGGAAGAACTTATAGGTTTCAAGGCCAATATGAAAAGGCAGTGGAGGTATTCACTGAGGCATTGGAGCTCTTTAAAGAATTCCCAGGAGAAAAATATAGAATTGGATATACTTTGTTGAGTTTTGGCTATCTTTTCTTTGATATGGAAGAATTTGCAAAAGCTAGGAGGAAGTATGAAGAAGCAAGGGATATTTTTGATTCACATGGTCAACTTGAGAAAGAGATGGGTTACTGTTCTCAGGCACTTGCCAAGCTTAATGAAGCTGAAGCTGCTGGATCGATCAGTAAATGACTTTTCATGCTTTATAATATTAATAATTCTCGCATTTATCGACACATTGATTTCTCTGTCCGTATCTTATACATCGTCAAATGAATATCTATCAAAAACCTTTTTCAAAACTTCATGGAAGGTTATTTTTGTACTCATTTGTGATTCTCCTCAAATAGGTGTATACATTTTTTGATTCATAACGGAGGTTTCAGCTTTCATTCATTAAATTGTGAGTCTTGTACTAATCGCGTGCATTGCGATTATGACCACTTTATTTCAGAGAGAGAGGTCATTTTTCTTTATGGGTAAGTATAAATTTTGTTTTTCATTTGACCTGGTGGTAATGGACCTCTACCATGAGAAATATCGAGCCGTTATTTGATACTTGAAATGTACGTTTTGTTTGGGATAAAACATGCCAAAAGTACTATCGTTGATAAGGAAATGTAATCAACAGGGAAGTATAATTGCAATTTTAGTCCACTTCAACATGAAGATAGAAGTAGGCCATTGCTGCGCGTGGCAGATACGAGGCCCTGATTTTCTATTTACACAAATTGACAATAGGATGAGCACTCCGGTAATTCCACAATGGCCCAAGCTTTGGACTATGAGTGCAATAAGCAAGTAGGAGAGGAATCTTGAGGTATGCAATAGATTTTGGAATGCTTGATTGAGGACACTGCGCGACATTTAGGATGCTGGAGAAGCGGCAGTCCGTACGGAGAAATTTCCATATGGAGCTGAACATGAGGTATTTATCAAAACTAGGCAACTAATGTGACAGTTCTATAGCAGCAGTAAGGCTCAACAGATGAGCAGCAGCAGTGGTGAGAGACGAGTCAAGCAACAGATGCGAGGATAAGATTCTCTACAGTACTGGGTACAACACAGAGAGTACTTATACTACTGAGTCCAATATAATACGAGATAGGAAACATACAGCAATGACGAGGCAGTGATATCAGTATGACTACATAGTGGTGTAGATAGCTGTGGCAACTGTGGCTACGTGTATACAGCACAGTGATAAATATAGAGGTGTAGTAGAACAGTACAAGTGAGTCGATATGGCAAGTGGAGACGGTGACGATTAATGAAAGAGTCCTGTGTAAGTAACGATAGGTAAATATATCCAATACTCCCCCTCAAACCTTGGCGAGTCCAAGTGACGAAGCAAAGTGTTTGGCTTTAACAGAGGGTAGAGCCTTTGTGAAAATATCAGCAGTCATGTCCTCGGTAGGACAGTAGGTGAGCGAGATTTTACTCTCCTCGATGGCGTAGCGAATAAAATGATAGCGTATGTCGATAAAGTGCAGTGCACTACAACTGATATAGATATGGGCTGTGTGGCTGAGTGTAGTAGATATCAATATATCAACAATAAGATCACTCTAAAAATAAAGCAATCTCAAAGCCAATACACCAATGAATACTAAACTAATCCTCAATATGTAGTGTATGCGAGCGAGTCTGGGGTTCGGAGACAGAATCCTTTTGCAGCAAACACACAAAACAACAGAGAAGCAAAGTTCTAATCAAGTCTGGAGTTGAATATTCTAGTCACGACTCAATATATCAACAGATATCTAAGTCTAGACAAATACACAAAAGTAAATGTGAAGTCTATACACTCAAGTGAATGTAATGTGATTGTGTAGGTTGTGGAAGTAAAGGTATCGAAGATGATAACCCCGCGATACAAGTCTGAATGGCTTTCAAGGCGAAACAGGTGGCTTGTACTACTTGAAATATATTTGAATGGCTTTCGAGGCGAAACAAATATATAACCAATGAAGAAAACACTTAAGAAAGTATCTTCCCGCAATATAATCTAATGGCTTTCGAGGCGAAAAGACTATATTACTTGCTGACCAGTGCGAATGGCTTTCGAGGCGAAACCACTGATTCAACCGACAGTTCAGAGTTAACCAATTTAACTTCTGAAAAGGCACAAAGTAATCACCAACGAAATTTATACTATTGAGCGGAGAAATTGAGTATCTACAAAATCTCGTACTCTTCCGGAGCCGACTTTCTGGTTAAACAAACTTTAAAACAACAAAGGTATGCTTTTATGATACTGGAGATCTCCTCCTGAATCAGCTGTCCTAAGTGCGAGCAAGAACCGTACTACAGTCACTGGAGTACCTAGTTGTATCTACTGCCCTTTTATATGTACAGAGTAAAATGAAAAATAAAGAAACTATTTTATCTAGGAGATCTACAGTCCTCCTACTATATATGGTAAGTAGAAATAAGCTTTCGTAATTTACGTGCGTGTCACAGTCCGTATATAGAAACTCTGTTACTTATTTCGTCTTCTCTAAAGTAATTCTTTAAGTCTGTACTTGTTTATTCTAATCTAGATTTATTATCGCGCCTCCGTGTACTGGCCGACGAGTCATCTAGTTGACAAGTCCTGACTCGATTCTTCTAATATCTGGACTCTCATTGGTTAAGAGTCACACTTTGTCAAATTCTGTCATACCGGAGCCCTAGGCGGGTCTACGGATAAATTTGTAGTATGCGCCCAACGTCGTCATACCCCTAAATCTAGTCATAGCGAGTCACCGGTCTATCGGACTCCTATATTTTTATTCCTGATTAAATCAAATAAGTGGAACTCTTCTGGAAAACGGCACTCCGCCGCTCTAGATCTGTTCTCTGTAAGGCACGCGATCGTCGCAACCGATCATCGCTCTAGATTCTAATTAGATTTAGACTTTAGACTCGTCTTTAGTCTGGACTCGAAGATAATTTTAGTCTGGAGTTAATTCTATTCCCTTGGATCAGGACATAATTATATTTATATTAGCCACAGTGGTGTCAGCCACTTCCCCTAGGTCTGGAGGACTCATTCTGTTTTACTTGGCAAGGTCCAAGCTGAAATGCTTAGCATAGACTTCTCATAACTAGATAAATCAATTAATCTACCATAGTCATGTAGTCACTTCTATCATCTCTGGATACGATTTTCCTTGTGGAACAAGTCTGGACTTAATATGTATTGACTTAATACAATTATTCCTTTTGACTATCAGTCCGGGACTCACTATAGTCCTCTATTTCCCTTATTACTAATACTATAGACCTTCAGGATTTAATAGTAAATCGCGAAAAATCTACGGTATTGATTTTCTAGCGTATTATCGATGTGTTTAGTGCGTGCATGAAAACGGTCGTCTTTGGCGAGTGCGATGGCGGATTGATTGTCGGAATAAACTAGTACGGGATCAGCCATTTTACCAAATATTTCGGATAAGAAGTTTCGAATCCAAATAGCTTCCTTTGCTGCATGAGTAAGTGCGATGTACTCAGCTTCCGTGGTCGATAAGGAAATTGTCTCCCTGGCGTTTCGATGACCATGAAATAGCTCCTCCGTTCAACATAAAAACATATCCTGAGATAGCATGTCGGTCTTCGTTAGACATTCCATCAGCGTCGGAGTAACCAATAAGTTCGATGTTCTCATTTCCAAAAGTTAACCATAGATCCCTTGTTCCTTTGAGATAGGCGTAGACACGCTTGAGAGCGTTCCAATGGGTGAGTCCTGGGTTCTGGGAGAATCGTGCGAGTTGAGAAACAGCGAAAGTAATGTCGGGACGTGTAGCAATGGATAGGTACTGTAAAGCTCCGAGAGCTTCGCAATAAGGCTTGTTCCGCATTATAGCCATTTCTTCAGTCGTGGTAGGGCATTGTGATTTCGAGAGTTTAACGTGAGGGTCAATAGGGATAGAGAGTGGTTTGGTATCCGTGAATCCGTAACGAGATAAGATCGAGTCGATGTAGGAACGTTGTGACATAAACAAAGTTTTGGCGGCAGGGTTTCGACGAATTTCGATTCCTAACATCCAGTGTAGTTCACCTGAATCTACAACTTCAACGATATCCTTGATCTTCTTCTTCAACTTCTCCATGTCTCCAATGTTCTTCGTGAGTAGAGTCATGTCGTCGACGTGAATGAAGATGATAACGAGAGGTTCCTTCCGATAGAATACAGCGTGGTCGAATTCAGATCTGGTGAGTCCGACTTGTTTCATGATTTCGCAAAATCTGAGATACCAACGTCTGCCAGCTTGCTTTAAACCATAAAGCGCGAGTTTGAGCTGTAAAACCTGACCTGATTTAACTCCTTTAACTTCGACTCCGGTGGGTGGTTTCATGTATATCGTTTCGTTAGAGTCGAGTTTACCATACAGGTAGGCGGACTTGACGTCCATTTGGTGAATGATCATGTCGTGCTGGGACGCGATACTGAGGATAGATCGAATAGAAGGAAG
>ML179673.1:27792-52163 GCA_004369135.1 Dendrothele bispora CBS 962.96
GCGCGATAGCCTGTGATTTTTCCATGTTCATCTTTCTTGGTTCTGTAAACCCATTTGCACGTGAGGATGTTGGCGTTGTCTGGTGGATTAACTGGGAAATAAGTTCCTCGAGCTTCCAATCTGGAAATTTCTTCTTTCATGGCTTCTTCCCACTTTGGCCAATCTGGACTTCGTTTCGCTTCGGCAACAGAGAGTGGGTCGAAGGCTTCGATTTCGGATGTGACGGCAACGAGACTAGCGGTTAGATACTTGGCAACTTTTGCCTGAGCTTTCCCTTCCATGATATCGGTGATTTTCCTACTAGGTTTTCGGGATCGTTTGCCAGTTATGACTTCGGCGTCGATAGGCTCGGTAATTTCTTTGGGAACGGGAATAAGCGGCGGATCCGACTCGGTGATAGACTTGTCGAGATCTAAATCGAGATTTTCCTCCCCCTCAACGGGTTGGATCGGCTGGTTAGAGTAGGTGATGTTCCTCTCCACTGTAATAGACTTCCTGTCTGGCCAATAGATCCGATATCCATTCGAGTCAGGGTCCTTCCCAATCCATCGCCCTTGGATAGCCTGTTCACTGAGCTTGTCAGGTGAAACAGTTTGTTTGACGTAGACAATTTGTCCAAAAGGGTGTAGATCCGATACATCGGGGGGCGACGTTAAAACGTTTCTGGTATGGCGTCATCATGCCAATAGCCTTGTGGGGTGTCCTATTCCAAATATAAACAGCATATTCCATAGCTGCTCCCCATAGCCATTTGGGTAAACCGGAAGAGATAAGCATAGCTCGAACTGCGTTGAGCAAGGTACGGTGGGAACGTTCTGCAACTCCATTGTGCTCCGGGGTGTCGTGGACAGTAAGTTTTCGTTCGGTCCCTTTACGCTCCAAAAATTGAGTAAAGTCGTCACTGAGGAATTCTCCCCCTCGATCTGAGTGTAAAACTTTAACGAGAATACCATATTGGGTTTCGATATTCGTTTGGAAAATGACGTATTTCGGGAAAGATTCGTCCTTCGTGTGCATGAGGGGTTCCTCGATCCAATAGGTGGCATCATCGAGTAACGTGAGAGCGTAGGAGCAATGGTTGATAGTACGAGTAGAAGCAGGTCCCCATACATCGGTATGGATGAGATCACCAAATTTCTCGGCACGTGGGGATTGTCGTACTTTAAGGATGGGGTGACGTGCGGCCTTGGCGCGCATGCAGATGGTACATTCCTTTTCTTCCATATGGTTTGGATCCAAAGTGATACCTCGGATCGATTTCTTCTTGAATGCATGAAGCAAATATCCATAGTTAACATGCCCTAAGCGACAATGTGCCTCATAAAGCGACACTGGCTTTTCCTGAGTGGCATAAGCATGTTCCGATGACAAAATCTGATATAGACCATTGACCTTGGGAATAGAAGCGATAGTTCTTCCTTTTCCATCTAATATCTCCATAATCCCGTGTTGGATGTGGATTTCGTATCCAGCATCATCGAGTTTCCCAATAGAAACTAGCGTGTTTGACATGGTGGGGCAGAACAGAGCGTCACGTAAAGTGAGCATACGGGTATGATCTTCGCGATCAATAGGGACTTCGATCTGGAGAGTACCTTTGCCTGAAGAGACAAAAGTTTCGGAGTTGGCGGCCTGAATAGTACGTGGGACGATAGAGTGGAAGTTTTCCAGCTCTTCACGGAGTGGTGTCATGTGGGAGGTACAACCGGAATCAAATAGAATAGACGTGTTGCCGCTGGTTGCACTAAGTGCGGATTCCGCGAGATCCGGACAGTCGATTTCCGGGATGTCCGAAAAATCTTCATCAATGACGATAGCTGACCATCCAGCTTCGTCTGATTCCTCCTCGATATAAGCATTGGATTCCTCCTTCTTCTCTTTTCCTTTCGAAGAGTCTTTCTTCTTTCCATTTCCATTCCCTTTCTGTTCGTTGGCGGAGTTTGCCTGTGAGGATTTCCGTGGCGATGGGCAGGATTTACTGATGTGACCTTTCCCTCCGCAATTATAACATTCAAATCCTTTTTGTCCTCGGTCTCCTCCTTTTCCTTTGTTGCCTCCACGTCCTCTTCCTCTCCATCCACCTCTTCCTCTCCCTCGACCACGTCCACCTCGATTATTTGAGTTGTTGGAGTTCTCCGCGTAGTTAGCAGTTTCCTGTTTCTGTTTCTTCTGGGCGGATTGTCCCTGGGCTTCGGCACGAATGCCAGCGATGAGTTCATCAGAGGTGAGTAGTTTGCCTGGTTTGGCGGTGGTTAAAGACGTAATGATCGGTCGGAGAGATTCGGGAAGAGAGGATATAATGGAGTTTTTGAATTGGCTGTCGGTTACAGCGTTACCGCGATTTTCGAGTTCATCTCGGATAGAGATTAAATAGTCGATGTGTCGATCAACTTTCGTAATGTCGGTGCAGTTAACGGAGTAGAGGCGTTTCTCGAGTGAGGCTTCGGTGAGTGGGTTGGACTTATCGTAGTCGTTTTTCAGACCAGTCCAAAGAGCAGAGGATGATTTCGTCTTTCGATATCTGCGGAAAATGGAATCGGGTAGCCTGCCAATCATGGCATTCAAGAGGTCTGCGTCCTCCTGTTTCTTGCTGTCAGCGGGTTCGGCATCCAAATAATCTGAATACCCTATAGATGCGGCGGCACGCTCCACACGAGTTGCCCATGTACCCCAATTAGAGCCATCAGCCTTGAGTTCGGTGACTTTATCGAATGCTTTCGTGGCTTTAGACATGGTTTCGTCGTCTGAATCCAGGTCGTCAGTAGCAGGTGGTGGCGAAGGTGGTGGGCTAGGTTCTGGAGTAGGCTTTCTAGATGGGTTTCTAGAAGGATGAGTGGACGGCTGTGCTGGTGGTGGTGTTGGTTCTTTCGGTGGGTTGACAACAGATGTCGATGGATCTTCCTGAGATGAGGATCCGGCAGGCGGGTCAGCAGGTGGCTGAGCTGGTTGTTCTGGAGGTTCGGGTGGCTGACTACCTGAAGCGGATAATCCAGCTGGAGGAAATGTGAGTCGCTGTGGTGCGGGTTGTGCTATACGTTGTAAGTGTCCGTGAATATAATCTTCTTGTGACCGGTTAATAGGTACGGCCCAACTACTATCTGCTTGGTTAATAACAGGTGGATACGGGTTGTATCGATTAGGACAAGGTTGGATTACACAAGGGTCCCAATCTTTGTCGTTGTCCCAATGTCTGTCAAAGATTACAGATCCGCTGTTGTCAGTGTCTTGTTCGAGATTAAATACGTGTGCACGAGTTGCACAAACAAGGTCGGGTCGTGGTGCTTGGTAGCGAGCTGTCGATGGAGGTGGTGTGTTGAGTTGTCTGGGGCTACCGATACGAGATGGGATACGAGAAGTAGAGCGACTACGAGCAGGGATTCCTGATACTGGGGAACCGTGTCTGGAACGATAACGATCAGCGCGGTCTGTCATACACTGATGTGAATAATACGATGGTGGATAAGGTTAGAGCTCGGGGCCCATAACCTATCAAAACTAGGCAACTAATGTGACAGTTCTATAGCAGCAGTAAGGCTCAACAGATGAGCAGCAGCAGTGGTGAGAGACGAGTCAAGCAACAGATGCGAGGATAAGATTCTCTACAGTACTGGGTACAACACAGAGAGTACTTATACTACTGAGTCCAATATAATACGAGATAGGAAACATACAGCAATGACGAGGCAGTGATATCAGTATGACTACATAGTGGTGTAGATAGCTGTGGCAACTGTGGCTATGTGTATACAGCACAGTGATAAATATAGAGGTGTAGTAGAACAGTACAAGTGAGTCGATATGGCAAGTGGAGACGGTGACGATTAATGAAAGAGTCCTGTGTAAGTAACGATAGGTAAATATATCCAATAGTATTGACACAGCCACTTGCACAAGTCGAGTTTAGTAATAACGAGTCCTCATTTCATTCGGCCTCGTAAAATATATGATATGCTGTGTATGTCATTCATATTCATTGGCAATGGCTTGAATCAAAGCTTGAATTAAATTCGTTTTCAAGGGATCTTTCCGAAGCGTTGAAACCTTAATTCCTAAGAGCATAAATCACGAAGTCACATGCATCTGGATAATTTTCATTTTAGTTTCTGCATATCATCAAGTCCTAACGCGTTTAAATCATGTTCATTGAGTCAACAAGTGACTACGCAGAATTGCCAGCTGGCAATATAAATCAATCATTTGTTGGGTAAATACTACTTTCACTCTCTGGATTATTATAACTTAATTTTAGAGACAGCATGTTCAACAACAGCAATAATCTATCACTTAATAACAATACATTCAATTTTGTACAGGGAGATCAATCTTACTATACTTTATCTTCAGGTAGGGTACAAGTCAGGTGTTGCAGCCATGCTTATTGCCGAACCTTTAGGTTTGGCTCCTTACACGAAGTTCTGGGGAAGTTGGCACTAAACTATTCTCACGAGTACCATATATAGTAGCCACTACTAAATTTATCTATTTCCATTAGGACCGGACCGGACCTTTGACTCAGCGATTTGTCACACAAACAATGCCTGCTCACCGCTCCTTGCTCGACTTCCCTTCCATGACTTCCCTTCCACCGCACATACCTTTGATAGCCCCCTCCATCCCGTGTAGTTCCTTTTGCCGAACGTTCGGCGCCTTACAAAAATGTTCGTGGCAGGTTGGTTTTGTCTAATTGTTGTCTAATTCTCTGGGGTACAATAGAGAGTTTGCGCAGAGCCAACCACTGCCACGTGCGGCTTATATGACCGTGCGCGAGTGGTTGGCTCTCACGCTTGTTGACGTGGTCACATGTCAATTTTTTTAACAGTTTAGAGAAGCTGGGACTCGGAGAGCGCTTATTGAGGCTTCGAGAGCGCAATGAATGTTTACAAGTAGAAGATTTCTGTTAATAAAATATGCTAGAACTCGGCTCATGACCCATACTATATAAACGAAGGAACGGTGGCTTGCGCACAAACAACGACAGCCAACCACTCGAACACGGTTATATAAGCTGCACGTGGCAGTGGTTGGCTCTGCGCAAACTCTCTAATAGTATATAGTAGTCGACTTCCAAATGTTTTCCGTCCGTACAACTCGGTCCAATTTCAGTTTCTACGTCAGTCTGTCCTTTGACCTCTGCCTCTGCTTGCCTTGACACGCCGGTGTTGAGAGATCTTGAGCGCTTATCGTGCAGAATGATAAACAAATTCTTTTCAGTACAACAAAAACAAATAAAAAGATATGCTGCTCGCAATGGACACAATTTTCAATCAGCGAAAGCTTTTGCCAGCACTACCAGCCAATCATTTGAAATTTATCTCGCACACAGCTGTAGAGAAAACAAAAGAGCCAATAAGGTGGTGCCGCTCAATCTACAACAGGGAATGTACATACCAGCCTGTCTTTTGTACCGAAAAAAATTGCAACAAAGTTTGGTCTCCCAAAAAATAGTTCATATTCTGTCAATACAAAAACGAGATAACAGAGTAAGCTTTCTCTGTGACATTTGAACTTTCTCTGACTCAAACAGGAAAAGATTCAAATGACTCAAATCATCCCATGAGAGTTGTCCTGAAATAACGGCTCGGATCATGGATCATGTACTTATACTCAATAACTAGAACCTAGCTTCCCTTGAAATCAGCATTTGCCTTCACTTTCCTTAATTTGTAGTAAGGCCATTTGCTGGACGTCTGTTGTGTTAATCTTACAAGTATAGTTTTCAGTCCAGTCAGAGCGCATATTGCTCTATGTTGTGTTGTTGCGTGTCTGCTAATTGAAAGGCTTATGAATTCTTATTCAATATTACCTGGATACATAATCACATACTTACTTATTACAAAACTATCAAGGGAAGAGCTGAGAGGAATTTCAATCATTGAACCAATGATGGAAAATGCCAACAGTCACGCTCTCGTGGTATCTCATAAACTTGTCAGCTCAAAGAAGCGATATCATTGTATCTTTAGTTGATCCTATTGCTCTTTAATTCCTGTAAGTAAATCTGTTTTTATAAAGGTTCGGCCCTCGCCGCCTGCGGCCATACCCCCCAGTCATAATGTATTGATATCTCTTCACATAGAACTGACTAGTAAGAAGATCAGAAAATGGCTCAATGCACCAAATCCATCCTCAAACTATGTCACTGCATGTGATAGAATGATGAAGGATACAGGACTCTGGCTTGTGAATGATATGAAATTTATCCAGTGGAAAAAACACGGTAATATTTTTTGGTTACAAGGCCAAGGTTAGTTGTTTGAAGTATATGATATAGACCTGATGCTGATAGTTACTTAGCTGGATCAGGAAAGACATTTCTGTGGTAAATTCTCTTTGAATAATTTAATTATTATAGTATTTACTCATTTAATCAGCACAAATATCATTACAAGCTTGGAACAAGAGCAAAAGAAAGTGTTCTATTACTATTTTGACACACTTGATCCCACAAGAGCCAAGATAACCTACAAGGGGCTGGTTGCCAGTCTCTTGACTGAAATTGGTACTAATAAAAGTTATAATCAGACTATTCTTCAGGACTTGTTTGAAAGAAATGGGAGGGGGGACAGGGGACTATCCGTCACTACCATGCAACGGGCAATTTCAGAGCTACTCAGTAACTCCTCAGAGGTTACCTACATCATACTGGATGCACTGGATGAGTGTCAGGATCAAACTGAGGTTACTCAATTCATCCAAGAATTGTTGATGATGGAGAAATTATATATTGTGGTGACATGTCGACATCCCATGTCTCGATATCCAGATCTTTCCACTACTCAGCCTGATATAACTTTCAAGATTACATTGGATGATGGTAGAAGAACAGAAGATATTGTGAAGCTTATAGAGAAGTTCATAGCTCACAACTCAGCTCTATTTAGGGGTATAGAGCATAAAATAATGGAAAGGTTGAAAAAAGGAGCTCATGGACAGTAAGTAAAATTCTTCAGATAGTAAGGATTAGTATACTGAAAAAAACAACACAAAGAATACGCTGGGTAGAATGCCAACTTGAGGAGTTGAAAAAACTTGGAACCAGAAGAGCCATACAAGCAGCATTAAAACACCTTCCTGAAAGTCTGACAGATACTTATCAGCAGGCTTTGAATGATATTTCTCGTTACCACAAGGATGAAGCCAAAAGTCTTCTACAATGGATATTATTTTCATTTGAACCAGTGACAATTGAAATGGCTGTAGAATTTCTAGCAGTTGATATTGAAGAAAAGTCCTTTAATGAAGAAGAGTGTACACCTGGGCTGGAAGATACAATTGACAAAGTTATTGGGTCAACATTGGTAAAGATCATTGAAATACGGCCCTTTTTGTCGGACCGTAAAAAGCAATTGCAATTGGCACATCCATCTGTAAAAGAGTTTTTGATAGAACAATATAATACCACCTCTTTTTTCAATATCAATGGTGTGTGTTAAGTAATTGTCTATGAGGAATCCTAATGTTGGCCGGTATTAAGAATCTGCCTGCTGGCCATCCGGACGGGTACGGTAGTGCGTAAAGACATGTAAACCCCAAATGCCGAGAAAGAGCGGCCACCGCTTCGGTTCTGGTTCAGTCTACATAGAATCCATCTCAAAATCGCTTTACCAGACAACCCACGGTACAAAATGGCCGTTACAGTAGTAGTATCTTCTGTTGGAGTATCATAACCAATGGATCCGTCCGCTTCCAATGCCATCCAATATGATCACTTAGTCACGTCTACATACTCTACATACTAATAATACAAATTGAACAAACTTCACCGTCTACATACTCTACACAGTATAATACAAAAAACCATTTGAACAAACTTCACCGTCTACATACTCCACATACTTATAATACAAAATATCCTTTGAACAAATTGAGCAACTGAATCTCAGAAAGTCCACTCTGTACTCTATCATTGGGGGCTATTGGCTGTAACTATTTTGAGTCCCACTCCCTTTTAGTCCATGCACCCGCTGTCATTGAGTCCGTACTCACAGAGTTTTTTTGTAGCATTTATTGCACATGTGAGCCAACGCGGCAACCGCTAGTGTTCAATCTGTGCAATAATAAATTTTATTTGAGTACAGACTGAGCATCAGCCAATGCATTGGCTGTCGCTAAGTCTGTGCAATATCAGCCAATGCATTGGCTGTCGCTAAGTCTGTGCAATAAGCAAATCCTATTTGAGCACGGACTGAGCATCGGCCAACGCATTGGCTGACATTCAGTCTGTGCGATAAGGAATTTTATTTCAGAACGGACTGAACGTCAGCCAATGCATTGGCCGATGCTCAGTCTGTGCGATCAGAAATCATATCTGAGTACAGACTGAGCATCGGCCAATGCATTGGCTGACGTTCAGTCCGTTCTGAAATAAAATTCCTTATCGCACAGACTGAATGTCAGCCAATGCGTTGGCCGATGCTCAGTCCGTATTGAAATAAGATTCCTGATCGCACAGACTGAATGTCAGCCCATGCGTTGGCCGATGCTCAGTCTGTGCGATCAGAAATTTTATTTGAGTTCAGACCGAGCAACGGCCAATGCATTGGCCGTCTTTCAGCCTGTACAATCTGAAATTTTGTTAGAGTCCAGACTGAACATTGGCCAGTGCATTGCCCGATGTTCAGTCTGTACTCAAGCAAAATCTCTTGTTGCAAAGACTAAACGCCAGCGAATGCATTGGCTGATACTCAGTCTGTCAAATAAATTAACTCGCGCATATGTCTGTACATATATAAGCCTTGATTGGCGTGTTTTCTTACTTATATTGCTATCCTCCTCCTCCTCCTCCTAAAACAATGTCGAAGTCTTCCCAAAACAAGAACAGGTAAACAAGATGATTGTCAATTCCTTTAGCTTCCATTGACCTTAACTTGCTGGCAACGACTCCTTTGCAATCTGCAGTGTTGATAGCACTGAAATGAACATCAAGGCCTCAAATGACTTGACTTATGAGGCTAGTCATACTATTAATGTTGTCGAGTCCAACATAAATCATGCACAGTGAGTATCTGTTACAGACTTGAGCAGCAATAATGCTGAATGTAAATCATATATAGTGCTGCAGAATCAGCCTCGGGCCTTTTGCTTGGAGAAACTGAATGGTATGTCTAGCAAGCAGATGCTTTTTCATTGCCACATTCATATTATTCTAAAGGTCTCATGGGCTCGACCCAGCAATTTTGTTCATGTTTTCTGCATACACTGAAAACTGTTATACTATAACCTATGATCGGTCTTGTAGTTATGAGAAACAGCTTGGTAAGATCTTGCGAAACACATCAAGTTAACTCTAGAATAGTACATAGAATCTAGCATACTTTCAAGTTTCTATTCACTTGTAGTGGAATGTCGACTATATTAGTACTTAAGTCCGAAAACTTTAAACCATATGTTCTTTCTGTCAAAGTTTGATCTACAGACCGTTTGTCAGCCAATGCATTGGTTGGCGTTTAGTTTGTGCAATCAGAAATTCTGTTCGAGCACAGACTGAGCATCGGCCAACACATTGGCTGTTGTTTGGTCTGTGTAATCAGAAATTTTGTTTGAATACAGACTGAGCATCGGCCAATGCATTGGCTGTCGTTCAGTCTGTGCAATCAGAAAATTTGTTTGAGTACAGACTGAGCATCGGCCAATGCATTGGCTGTCGTTCAGTCTGTGCAATCAGAAAATTTGTTTGAGTACAGACTGAGCATCGGCCAACGCATTGGCTGGCATTCAGTCTGTGCAATGGCAGTTTTATTTGAGTGCAGACTGAGCATTGGCCAATGCATTGGCTGGCATTCAGTCTGTTCAATGGCAGTTTTATTTGAGTGCAGACTGAGCATCGGCCAATGCATTGGCTGGCATTCAGTCTGTGCAATGGCAGTTTTATTTGAGTGCAGACTGAGCATCGGCCAATGCATTGGCTGGCGTTCAGTCTGTTCAATAAGAAACGTGTAATAAAAAATTTTATACAAGAATTGACGGCCAATGTACTGGCTGCTGTTCCGTCTGTATAAAAATGAAGGTTTCTCTACATGCAGCCCGAATATCAGCCAATACATTGGCCTGTATTCAGTCTGTGAAATTTGTATATACAGACGTGTGTGTCGGTTGGCCCAACATTTTGGCTGAAGTTCAGTCCCTATGTACAACCCGAAACTTTGTATCTAGATTGTCAGCAGGTATTCAGTCCAACGTTATTTGTTGCCACCTTGACCATGAATATTGTCTATTCATTATTTCTACATTGTTGTTGAAATACGAAGTATGAGTACTCAGAGTTCACACCAGATAGTGGGAATGACTATTATTAAAGACTACAGTACCTGTTGAAATACGAAGTATTGAGAACTGTAGGAATAATCAGTATAAAGTAAACAAAAATATAACTGTCGAAACATACCTCAGAGTTCACACAAGATAGTGGGAACGACTGAGGAATGTAGAGTCCGTACACTGGTATATATCTAGCCGATCGTAAGGCTAGGGGTCAAGTACAAATAAATAGTATCGTAGTGATGAAACTTGTAGGACGGAGAATATGAAATGATCAAAAAAAGGAAATGTGAAGACTAAATAAGGAAATGGTCAGCCACTCATGGGTATAGGAACTCTCCTTTCGACAATTGTACTATACAGCACTTCACTCCCTCTAAGTCAACGCTGATTCCCCCGAGGATCCCTCCGCAAACTCACGAGGCAAGGGCACGGCCTTCTTATAGTTCTGCATACTAAGGAATTATAAGTAAAGTACCAATAACGCATTAAATATAAACTTACATTATCTCTGACTTCTCGATGCGCTCAACGACCTTTTGGATTCCACTCAATGTCGTCACAACAAAATCTGGAATCTTTTCGCCCTTCTTGAGTATTTTTTGCCCCTTGAGACTCATTCTCAAGGCCCACAAGACGTGGGATAGACCCTGACCCCTTGGTTTAAACCACACCTCTCCCAGAATCTCCTGGTCCGTCATCACCTCAACTTGTCCAAACTTCAAGCTGGCAAGCCATTCATTGATAGCCCTGCCGTTCGCCTCCAAAAACTTCTCACCCCCTCTGAGGAAGCTACCCCGGTTGCAGCCTTGGGCCCATTTATTCACAACCACTGGCGCCCCAGGATACTCCGGAATCGAGAATGTTTCAGGGTTTATGCCCATCAATGATTCATCCAGGCAATGCACTGCCGAGACAGCCTGTTTGAAGTCGTTCACAATATTGGACGGAAGATCTGGGTACGATTTGGAAAGGTAGCTTTCCCGAGCAATACTCTTGAGGGGCTCCTGGCACTGCCAGGTAAACATCGATTTTTTTGTCGACTCGCTCCAAGCGGTTCTGGGTTGAGGCCCTGTGTCACGGGTGCGAGAGCGGGTATTGGCAGGAATTTCCGTCGTAATCGCCCGAGTGTCCAAAGCCTGCTGCCTCCGCTTTTTTGCTTTAGGACGTTTACTAGGACTTCCGGGTGGGATTTTTGTAGGAGCTCCTCGCTTTCGTGATCGTCCTGACATAGGCGTAGTAGGGAAGTCTGATTCCAGGCTGGACAGTGGGCTGGGGGAACGACCAATTGGGTTTTGCAGTTCACCTTGGGCGACCCCAGATCCCGAAGGACCAATAGGGTTCTCCGGTTCAGCTTGGGCAGCCCCTGAAGCTGAAGAACCCATGGGGTTCTTCGGTTTAGCTTGGGCAGCCCCAGAAGCCGGAGGACCCACTGGGTTCACCGGTTCAGTTTGGGGGACCCCAGAAGCTGAAGCATCACTACCAGATGAAGCTGCAGGTAGCTCCGGCCTCTCAGCTGTGCCACCCATGTACGGGGGGTCCAATTCTCCTCCGTTCCCCTCTTTCTCTGCAGCATCTTCCTTCCATTCCCCAAAATCGTAATCCTCCAAGATTTTGGGATCCCATGCAGCAGGATCCCAGAAAGTAGGATCCCAGGCGTCCAAACCATTAGATAGGCCGTGTGAGAGCATGGCTTCGGCAGCGGCAAGAGCTTCGCCGGAGCCAAGAGAAAATGAGAAGACAGGAGCTAAGGCAGGAGCTTCGGCAGAGGTAGGAGTCTTGGCAGGGGCATAATTTTCGGCAGGGGCAGGAGCTCCGGGGACAGGGAGTGCCATAATTACAGGGGCATCGGCAATGGCAGGGTTCTCGGCAGCGGCAGGAGCTCCGGCAGTAGGAGTCTGTCCGGGGACAGGGAGTGCCGTAATTACAGGGGCATCGGCAATCGCAGGGTCTTTGGCAATCACCGGGGACACAGTCGCACTGTCTTTGTCCAGAACACCAGAATCGAATGAGAGAAGTCCATCGAGCTGAGACATTTTCACAGTGGCCTCACCCCTCACTCCATCGAGATCTCCCAGGTTCCCTCGTTTCACTGTGGAACCACTAGTCCCGGCATTTGAACGCAACAAGGGCTTGCTCTCAAGAAGCATGTCCTCCACAAAGACCACCGGAGGTCGTCCCTCGCGTTGAAGGGTCACCAAAATGCCATACCACTCTTGTAAGTATTTCAAGCTCATCTTGTCGATGCCCTCTTTTATCTGTCGTTTTGGGAGGCACTCCGTGTGATTCGCGAAAACAACACCAGGACCAGCTTTGGACATCCGAGACCAGGGAATCTTCTGTTTGAGACCACCCCCTTGCCAGGCTACGTAAAACCATCAGACTATGATATTGACACCCAATGTCAAGTCCAACTCACCGGCCACCTTATACAGCCATTCCCTTATGGTCTCTTCCAGAACATGATGCGTCTCGTCTGCCTTATCTTCCGGTAGAAGGGGTGGGCGGGATGACTTCCTATCCACTTCCACCCCTTTCCCCTTGCTAGAGCCCATTCCGTGTCCTGGAAAATGTCAGCTTACGTCCTTGTTCCCAGTACACTTTCAAACACTCGCCTTCCTCGCTGAATTGATGGTGTACAATTTCACACATGAGTGAGTTAAGCCTCTCCATCTGCTCAGGAGTTCCTAGATCCCACTCTCGAGTATGGCGGAAGTCAAATGCAGGTTCCCCGTCCTCTTCCCTCCAAACTAAAACACTCCACGCATTCATTTTATAACTCTCCTTCATTTTCGCACTGAACTGGTCATAGAAAACTCCTGCGGACTTGTATCTTTCCCTGACACACCAGAAATTAGATGTCAAAAACAACTCGAAGGCGTCAGAACGTACTCTCCAGTCAACTTCTTGCTAACATTCCCCTTCCTGTTGCGTTTCACAAAGGCTTCATAGCTCGCGAGTTTTTGTGGGTCGTTCGCCTTCAGCTCCGCAATGATCTGTGTGCAAATCAACCGGATACGAGCGAAATGGTGCAGACCCTTTCCTACACCAGCCTTGCGGAGTTCATCATAACGATCTCTCTCTACGTCGTAGACATGCCTATGGAGGTTCAGTTGTTTTTGCAGATGAACCTTAAGTTCAAGGATCAAAAGATTCAGCAAGGTACGAGGTGCGTCCATGGCAGGCTGGTCTTGGTAAGAGGGTCTTCGAAGCCTTAGAAACAGGTCATCGTCCCTGACGCCGGATAGGAGACTAGTCGCAGGCGCTTCAAATGCCTCAGCTGTTTCCTGCATACTGATAGCCAACTTTGCATTCTTGAGAATCTCTTGAATCACAGCTACTATGCGCTATCATATATAGCCAATGAGCTCCCAGTACTGTGAGTAACTATATGGATAACATGAACTCACTGAACGTAGGTCGACCTCGAGCAGACTTGCAGGTAAGGTTGATTTTCCTGCCCGAATCTCGTCCTTGACGTGTATTTCAAGTAATATGGCCAAGCGTTCCCCCACAAGGTCTTTTTCTGGGTCGGACCCATCCATCCCGAGGTATAGTCGATATGCATGAATCAAGACGGGAGACCGGAGGAGAACTACTCCCATCTCAATGTCTTGGGAAGGATCCATAGCGTATGGTGTATTCGAATTGGAGGACATGGGGACTCAAGAGCGGGTGCTACACAGTCTGTGTAGACGCCCATTGAATCAAATTCGGATTTATAGCAAAATCAAGCAAGCCACCACAGGCCAATTACACCTGAAAACCTCATATCCCGATCATCGCACCTGGGATCTTGACCCAGGAATTTTCTCTCTTTCTCTCCTGGTCATGCGGTCGTCCCTTGATGCGAACTTTTTTTTCACCATCCATCACATGCCACACACCTAAGTACCATCGGTTTCAGGGATCTTGCCCCAGTTAAATATTTTTATCCTGTTGTCCTATTTCATGGTCTGTGGATTTTTCGCTGCTCACGCAACATGCCTCGTCTCAAACAAAGCACTCGCCGTCGTAATCTGGGCTCCGCTGCGAATTATTTCGATGGAGACCGTGTTGCTGTACTGCGGTCGATCAATGTTCTCATTGCCGAGCTCGTTATGCGTTTTGGTTGCAGCGTTCCAATGGAGAGGGACTCTTCCAAAGTTGGCGATCAGCGCCGTGTTCTCATCAACATCGATGTCGGTGAATTTTTTGGCTGCTGGTATGGAGAGGTATGCAGCGAGATTCACAAAATTTTGGGTTTTGATTCTTGGTAGACTGACTTAGATCCCTTTGGCAGGTGACTCGCAATTACGAAGGCAGTAACCATCCCATCACCACAATGGAATGGCTGACACGCCCCGGGAAATGGCAAGAACTGGCGATGAAGGATCCCAAGATCCAGACTCTTATTGCGATGCGCCGTCGGGCTGAGTCGACCGGAACTGGACCCAAGCCTACAGGCCTCCCTTCCTATGTACTTCAAAGGTACAGCGACAGGTATGAGTTTTCTGTGTCCTCAGTTGTTCATTCATGTTGACCCATGCTTTTAACAGAAGACAACATCTTCGTGGTGATCTCGTGCCTAAGGAATGGGAATACCTCGACTCCGTGTGTCGGCCTTTTGTCAAAGGCACAAAGACACCCAAGGAACGTGAAATTTTTCATGAGGAGGATTCTGTTCCTCCTCGCCCTTGGGAATCTGAGGCACTTCTTGCTTTAGGGGCCGCACGTTGTCGTGGTCGCTCTTCACGCACAACTAGGGAACTCGATTCGTCTTCTCATTCCAGGTCTCCTCGTGCAGGCACCTCTTCTCGTCGTCGTCACAACTCTAGATCACCCTCCGTTGACTCTCTACACAGCGACACTACTAGGTCGACCTCTGTGGACTCCCATGGCCGTCTCAGATCCTCCAGTCCAGCTGTGGTTAGGCGCAGTACTCGTCTTGACCGTCGGTCCCGCAGTAATGGTGGCCAAGTTGCAGTCAATTCTGACCAGCCGAGTACTACCACCCATTCGAGATCCTCTCGGACATATGCTTTCTCTAGCCCAACCTCTAGAGGGAGAGATACTCGCTCTCGTTCGAGCTCTCCTCTTACTGGCTCATCGTCTCGCCGTGTCCTGCGCCGCAATCATCAATCCCACAGGTCAAATGAAGGCCGTGGAGTAGTCAACCCTTATCGGGCAGCTCCAAGCCCTTCCACACCGCTTCGAAGGTCTTCTCGAGGATCTCGTTTCTCCAGTTCGTTCGCCAGCACCAGCAGTGCCACTTCTGCCAGACGTTCTTCCCCTCCGCAAACACTTGATTCAGACTCAGATTTGCCTAGTATGGAAGATTTGATGACTGAATTCCGTCCGACTTACAGTGTAATAGCATTGCTCTGGCTTAAGGTTGGTTTGATCCAACGTTTCTACTTGATCTCTATCACTGACTTGTTTACTTCGAAGAACGGGGACTATAGTGAGGAATTACTGATGAATGTAACTCGAGGTTCGACCAATCTAAGTCAGCAGAAAGTCGGACTTGGACGCATAGGAGTCGAACCAGAGGTCGTGTTTGAACTTTTGGAAAACGCAACCTGGAGAAGAATCTCGCGTGCAGACGTTTTTGTTGCCCCAAGATTTGAGAAAGTCTATTTGAGGGCTGAGGGGGTAGCCTGTGGTCACAAAATGCCATGTCCAGACGTCATTGAAATCGACTAGTAGGCCTTCTCAAGGTTCAACACCTCGAGATGCCATAGATAGAGTTGTAGTGGTGGATTCAACATCTCTATGAATCATAATTAGTAGTTGTTCAAGATAGTCTTTCTCGCACAATAAAAACAACGTGTGTCGGAGGACCATTCCACAAGTTTGAAAAAATTTCCGGGAGAGAAGGTCCGACAAGAGTCAAATTATCCTGCGTCAAAGCCTACCCCCTAATTTTCGATATGGACCACTCATGACGGAAGCAATCTGTACTTCCCTTGATTTTCGGTCTCGAATTTCTGCAATAAAATCGCAACGGAAGCAATCCGGATTCCAGGAGAGAAGGTCCGACAAGGCAATCAGTGATAGGAAGTTGATTTATCCTGTGCCACAACGCCCACTTCAATATGAATTTCAGCGATCCACTCATGGTGGAAGCAATCCCTACCATGACAGATCTTTTCCTTTTAATCGAAAGTCAGATTCCGAAATGACCGAGCTGATGGCAATATCAGTAAAAAAACGGATGGATCAATAGGTTCTGACAGAGCTTCGAGTTTCAAAATTTGGAGCAGCCAGTGGCGTGAGTTCTGGCAAGCCAAAGTATTTCAAAGTACACTCAATTTCGGTGAATCACATATTGAATAAAGGGCGATCTACGTATATAGTAGAAATGACCAAGCTAATGGCGATATCGGTCGCAAAAAAGGCGGATAAATAAGTTCCAACAGAGGAAGGTATATCTTTGAATTTCAAAATTCAGAGCAAGCCAAAGTATTGCAAAGTACATCAAATCTCAGTGATTCATATATCAAGTCGTAGGGTATTTCAAAAAGTACACCGAATCTCAGTGATTGATATATCCAGTAGTAGTTACCGTCAAAAAGAGGATCAACGTATAGTCGAAAACACCAAGATGGCGCTATCAGTAACAGAAAAGGCGGATCAACGAAAGATAATATAGTGGAGATAAGACCGAGATAATGGCGATATCGGTCGCAAAAAAAGGCGATGAATAGGTTCCGACAGAGGAGGTGTATTTTCAAGTTTCAAAAGTCAGAGGAGCAAGTGGCGCGAGGCAAACAACCGAATTTCATTGATTCATATAAGTAGTAACCGTCAAAAAAAGAGGATCTGCATATGTATATGGTAGAAATTTCCAATTCGATGGCGCTATCGGTCGCATAAGAGGCGGCCGACAAGGGAAGGTGTATTTTCGAGTTTCGGTGTGGCGTGGCAAGGCAAAGTATTTCAAAGTACACCAAATTTCATTGATTCATATATCAAGTAGTAACCGTCAAAAAGAGGATCTGTGTATATAGTGGAAATGACCAATTTGGTCGCAAAAAAAGCGGATGAATAGGTTCCGACTTTTCGAATACTCAGGGAGAGAAAGTCTGACTAGAGCCGATTTATCCTGTGCCACAAAACTCACACCCCTGATTTTCAATATGGAATTTCAGCGATGAACTCATAATGGATGACATCCGTAATCCGGAAGAGAAGGTCCGACAAGACGATCAGGTAGGTAGGTAGTCTGAGCCACAAAGCCTACTCCCCTGATTTTCGATATGGAATTTCGACGATTCCCTCATGGCAGAAGCAGTCCCTACAATGTCGGATCTTTTTCTAATTTGGTAGTCAGATTCCGAAACGACCAAGCTGATGGAAACATCATAGGATATCACTGGCAAAAACGAGGATAAATAGGTTGCGACAGAGGGAGGTGTATTTATGAATTTCAGAATATAGAGGAGCTAGCGTGAGTCCTGACAAGCCAAAGTATCACAAGTACACCGAGAATCATATATTCAGTAGTAACCGTGGATCTGCGTATATAGTGGAAATGACCATCAGTCGCAAAGAAGGTGGATCAATACTACTATAACAATAGAGTTAAACTAGCATATCAAGTTCCGACAGAGGAAGGGGCAAAAATCCGAGCAGATCGGAATAAGAGTCTAAGCGACTCAAGTGGCACGAATAATAGCAACAGCGGTAAGAAGGTACAACCCTCGAATGATGGGGAGGGTTCGATCAACTTTATGTTGAAGCTTTTGACACCGAATATTGTGCCGGACACGAAGATAGAAGAGGTGCGTAGACATAGCACCGGAACTAAATTCTTTGCGTGCTCGGGCGAGCTCTATGATGTGGCGCCGGCTACGCAAGAGCTTTTCAAATAGAGTGCGAGCGGCTTGAAAGAAGTTACGACGATGTGTGTGTAAGTCGGCCGCATCGAAAGTCGGCATGGGTCCATTCGGATTCTGCAACCGTTCCACTTATCGACGAATTTGAGTTTGAGTAACGACCAGCTACAAAATGAACCTCACCTTGCTCTCGACACCACTCCGGAGTGGCCCAGTCCACAAGAGGATCAGTGGTTAAACCGTCCCAGCGGATTTGGATATCATCCCGCATGGTTATCCCATCTTTTAAGGCGTCGAGATAGTCGTCGGACAACCTGTCGTCGTAGTTGACCCAGCTGCTGCTCGAGTTTGAGTATCTGAGTTGGTCTCTCAACCATCTCTTGGCTTCCGAACGTTCGGTGGGTGGATCGAGGGGCAGGGATAAGGTGTCCCATGGGTTCCTACAATTGAATCAGAGGTAAAATTAGTATAGAAGTAATATTCGAATCGAAGGGCTTGCCATGGGATTTCTGCCTCCGGATTGTACACCCAGTCCCAACGTGCGGGATTGGATGGCTTCACGGACAGAATACCCTCGTTAGTGGTAGAGGAAGTCTCCGAGTCCGAGTCTTCATCATTCGAATCGTCGGCGGCGGCCAAGTCGAAGTCGCTAGATGGCGATGAGAGGGACATTGTGTATATTAAGAAGAGATTCGCAATAGTCTGACTCTTTATACTTATGGGTAAAACTTTTGCATTTGTTCGAGACAGGACGGTTTGATTCTCTTACGAAGATGTACAACTATTTACAAACAGATATCATCAAAATCGTTCCAAAAGATCTTGCTCCCACTGAAACTCATGCTGTTGCCATTTCCCATGTCGTTCCTTCGGCCCACGAACGAGATTCGATTCAGCAGAGGTAAGCGGGACTTCGACGACCATCCGACAGTGCGGTCCGTGACATTTGAATTTCACAACAAACGTACCGTCCGGTCCGGGGTTCCTCTCTGCATGAAATGATTTGATGGCTTTGCATAGATGACAGTACGAAGGGGCATCTAGACCCCACGGTCGTCGCATTTGATGAGTCCATACATGTCGAACCGCATGGCAAGTCGGCTGGCTTCGGAAGTCCTGGTGCAAGCAAAGATGAAGGATCCGAGTGTGAAGACCGATACCTGATAGCTCGTTCAAGACGATTGGGATGGTGGGCTCAACAGCCTCGTGGTGAAACAAAACATGTTCAAGAAGGTTTGTGATAAAGCAGGTAAGTTCATGCGGTTGAAGATGAACGGTAGGAAACATGAATATATTTTTGAAAACTCGCCTGAAGACTCGGTTATTGGATATCAAGAAGAAAAAATTAGAAGAACTTACGATGTGACATAGGCTTGCAGATGGCGATACCCTTCGGCAGTGATAACCTTACTGCCACAGACAAGGTTAAATAGATAGGTGTCCTTGGGACGCAACCAATCTTCTGTGGCTGTCGAGAATAAGGTGTTCATGACCTGGTAGGAATAGACAACAGACATGAAAGGCATATTACATTTCAAGATAAAAGTTACCCACTACTTCGAGGGTCTGCGCTCCTGCACCATCTGGGGCGAAGTGAAGGTCACCGGTTGCTGGGTCGGAATGAGTCACGACAAAGAACACCACACGCGATATGCCCATGCTGCAGAGATCATGAGTAATGGCCAAATTGAGTTAGGAATCGGAATTACCAGTTAACGGCGTGCCGGAGATTGACCATCTCCCGTGCGTATTGTTCCATCCCTGCCTCTGTAGCAAAGTCAAAATTGATCTTGGATGTAAGAAGAGGTTGAGGGCCAGACAGAAGGTTACCCTCTCGCTCCGGGCTCCGGAGTTGATAATCCAAAACCTGAGAGACTGAGACCACGCCTGACGCGTAAGCGGAAGCTCGCAATACAGCGGTCCGATAAGGAATCTCGAGATCCTGACCAGCTTCTGCAACCTGCAGCTGAACGATAGCGACCGGCTCGAGCTTCAACGGCTTGAACCACGTAAACTGACGATTCCGAATCTCAAGAAGAACTTTGGGAAGGGGTTTGCCACTCTCGTCGTAAAAGCCCTATCATAACACAACAAAAGACGATGGGTTGCAATTCAAGAGGGATGGAATTGGCCACTTACATGGTATATAGATGGTCCTTTACCAGCAGAATCTCTCTGTTTCAAATGTTCACAAGCAGGGCAGATGAAAGAACTCCAATTAGGAGACTTGACTGCTGTAGGGGTGAGCACAAGACAAGCGCCGGAACTTTTTCCTCCATAACAGACAATGTGCTTGCAGTCGTCGCAAGTGACTTTTGGAGTCTCCGTATTGTCATTGCAGCTGCTACACCACTAACAAAAAGAATTAGCCGTATAAGGTCACGGTTTGTACCGCAAAGGTACATTAAAAAACACACCTGTGCGTCCAGCGACAGTTTTGAGAAATAGTCGTAATCAATGACCTCGTTTTCACCGTCCGAAGAAGACATAGGATCGTCGCCCACATTCAAAAGAGCGTCATCTTTGTCGGGATTGTCGCTAAGAGAGTCGAGAGCTACATCCTACAACCCGTTTAGTAAAGTACCAAGGGATTTAGCGAAGATTTGCACGCACCAATTTCCTTTTCCTAGTGCCGCTTTCACGACCTGAGCTGTTGGGAGTGAAACCAAGTGTCTTCCTCGGAGCACTTCCACCTGTAGTCTTCCTCGCCTTCACCTTGTTCGTCGGCTTAGGACCTTTCTGACCTTTCTTCTTAGGCGGCATGATGACGGTTTGAGAGCAGTTGAGTGGCGCGGTTGAACACGGACGCGTGCATTTAATAATCCACGCGTCTCTCAGACACGTGACTGTACTTGTTTACCAGAACGTGACTGTTAAACTTCGTGGGAAGTGGAGATCCTTTTAAGCGAGCTTTTGGTTGTGCGGGCTCAACTCCGTCTTTTGCTTCAACTACCACCGTCCTGGTATCTTTCCTCCCCTTGACACTCGACCCGATCGTTTTATGAGTCTTTTTTATGAACGAGCGGACATCTCCTTGCGTAGACATTGGCTCCGGTGTGTCTAATTCCATTAACTCGCTCCGGTAGTGATTTTTTTTTGGACAGGTCCCCTAGCATTTGTCCGGGACTCTAAACGCAGTAGTCCAGGTGAGTCTGAACCCTTTACATGTCTCTGGTTTGCCATAACACCTCCTTTGCAGCTTTCGCCGTGATCCCCTGTCGTAGACTAATCTCTGGTGCGCCTCGTATCCCTTTCACTTTTTTTCTATTTTGCCCAAATCTCCTGACAACTTCTTTTCATTTTGGTTTCCAGATCTCCAGCGAGTACCTCGTGTGTGGGTCTGGACAGGTATGGGCCCCCTGTCCAGACCCATACGCGATGTACTCGCTGCCTTCAACCATTTCGCCATCCCGTCCTCGTTCCGTGGTCGTTGAGTATTCAACTACTCGTAAAGCGACTCCCAGTCTATTGCAGTCTATCGTTCTCTTGGTCGACCTGGAAGGGGGGTTATCGTTCTCTGGCGGACGGGGGGGGGTGTTAGTGTATTTTGTTCTTCAGATCTCCCCGGCATTCATGAGGTTGCTGGGTCTTCCACGAGGAACGCGTTGGCTTCTCGGCTAATGTCCTTTCTCTCCCTGGCATTCATCAGGTTGCTGGGTCCAGTGTCCACGAGGAACCTCCTTTCTTTCCCTAGCATTCATTAGGTTGCTGGGAATAGTGTCCACAAGGGACGCCTTGGCTTGGTATATTAAGCATGCAGGCACACTTAGCCATACCCCTCCTCAGAAGGACAGCGTTTAATGTCAGTCACGTGACTTGTGTGATAAGGTGGACCTCCGGGTAAGCACCCACGCGGGAAACACTTTTAGCCCAAACGTCGTTTTGAGGTCTTGCAGAGACGACCGAAGCTTTTCTAGACCTACCTAGCGTCTGTTTCGCTCTCTGTGGCATTCGACGTTTCGCCGTTAAGCGAAGTCGGTGTCAACACGTCATTCTTGTAGGCACAGCAAAGGAGAATTTCTCGTCCTCCTCCGTTAAAGCAGCAAACAGGTGATATTCGTTTGATACATCGGTGCTATGTATTTTGCCTCATCATAACTAGTGTTTGGAGAGAAGGACTTGGAGAGGTAGACTTCCTCTTTAAACGCTGAGGAACTGTTTATGCTCTGAACCACGACGAAAGGCTTTTGTCTAGAACTAGTGGTGCGGTAGGAAATACAAAGAACTTTCGACGTAGAAGTAAGCAACTGACAACAAAACCATACGGAAGGTGATCGAATACTAGCTAATCTGATCATAAGAGCTCATGTTTGCCACTACGGGGTAGGTTCCATTACCGTTAGAGCTCGTAACAATATCTGGTGTTAAAGGATTCCAGTTGATGAACGAACTCCATGTAAAACAAGGTCTGTTCAATCCATTCATGGTATAGTCACAGTGCGGCAGGAGCAGTTGCTTTTGGCAAGATAGCCTTTTACAAGCACCAACGAGCCTCGCGGTCAAAAGCTCACGAAATACGGAAACAGGGTGTCTGTCCCATTTTATTCTCGAACGGAACTAGCCTTCGTGGTGAAACTTCGAGATGTCAGTCTTGTTTATGAATTCGCTATTACGACTTTAACACCCAGAAATGGAAATACCCACTGGCGTAAAGTATCCCGTGATGGTTCAGCAAAGTCCAGGTGTGGAACAGTGTCCAAACTCCAGAACTGTTGATAGCTATAGTTAACCCACTATGGCATAAGTCTGCCTTAAGCCATTTACATGAGATAAAGAGGCCTGTTCGTGTTAGTATCGTAGAAGTCTGGCGTAGTTAGTAGAGCAAACACACCTTTTACAAGTGTACCGGCTTACTGTGGCCGCCGAGTCGACTGAGGCGATAAAGTAGCCGTAGTCTTGAGAGGCTAAGATGGACCTATTTAGAGACCTTCATTGCTCACTGACCAACTTTTCCATGTACCATTCGAGAACGTGTTCGTGAGTGGGAAAATCCGACGTGAAGCTGGAGCAGAAGTCAGCGTCTTCGTGCTCACTCAGCAAATCACCGGGAGAATCAGCTGCATCGGTACAACCTCAACTTCCGTTCATTGCCTAGTATAATGTATTGTCGCGTTGGTAGTCTAGTGGTTTTATCTAGTGGTTCTTATTTCTATTCTAATCTATTTTTATTCTAATCTATTCTTGTGAGTATTGTGTACTGTAGCGTTTGCGTAGCGTTCAAAGGTTCCGGTTCAGATTTGATTCTAGATGATTCTAAGTTTTTCATAGATTTCTAAGCGTGAGTATTAGTTTCGTTCCGCGCGTAGAACGAAACTAATAGTCACGCCTTTGCTTTCTCATTGCTTTTTTAGATTCATGCTCCAGCTTCAATCTATGGTCTCGGTCCGGTTGGGTGTTTTGGACTATTGAGTTCAGTCATGCTCAGACTGTTTCTATTTTCGCCCTCTCCTTTACGTGGCGCAGCTGATATCTGATGGTCTAAGAAGTTGCCTTTATTGACTTCCTGTCGGTTTCTTTCTGGTTTCGGACTATTTTGAGACTTCAGTCATGCTCAGAGTATTTGTTCTGTCGCATTCTCTTTTGCATGGCGCAACCTGACTATTTGATGGTTCCATAGTCGGGAAACCCCTTATTGGGATCGGACGTCTTGGCGGATTCGGACTATTTGTTCAGTCACTCTCAGCGTATTTGTTGTATTCTCTTTGAATAGTAAACCTGGCTATCTGATGGGTTTAGAGAAGGTGCTTTTCCCGCTTTTGGTAGCTTCGGACTACTCAAAAGCTCAGTCATGTGCTGCGGCGTTCGGTGTCATTTTTCTATTAGTTTATCGTCCTCCAGTTGGATTCTATTAGCCTTTCATTCATAGTTTGTTACTTTTGGTCCGCATCCTCTCGTCCCTGAGTCCTGTCTACCGTAGGGGGTACCTAGTGTATGGGTCGTTGGAATACTTACGATCCCTCTCGTTCCTCCAAGGAGAACCTGTGACCTGGGTCGTCGGAGTACTTGCGGTCCCTCTCTTTTCTACAACCGGCTCTTCGGTTCCGCAAGGAGCACCTGTGATAAGGGTCGTTGGAATACTTACGATCCCTCTCTCTCCTCCAAGGAACACCTGTGACCTGGGTCGTTGGACTACTTACGGTCCCTCTCTTTTCTACAACCGGCTCTTCGGTTCCGCAGGGAACACCTGTGATAAGGGTCGTTGGATTACTTACGATCCCTCTCTTTCCTCCAAGGAGCACCTGTGACCTGGGTCGTTGGATTACTTACGGTCCCTCTTCCTTCTACAACCGGTTC
>ML179673.1:52188-63225 GCA_004369135.1 Dendrothele bispora CBS 962.96
AACTGTACGTCCTATATTCTGAGACCTTTCATGAGTCTAACGCTCTTGGGCTGGCCAGCTTTATGCCACCAAACACTCCCCATGTGGTGCTGACCACAAAGCATGCCCTATGTGTCGGGCAACATTTCATCTCTGTCGGTCGAATCAGAGACAGCGTAATCGGGTCTTGGTTTACTCTGTTCTGCCGATGGCTCACAAACACGGCTCATTCTTCTTACCGCCGATCTCTTGTGTTCATCTTGGCCTTCTGGTGCAGAACCATGGTGATAAAGGAAAACCGGTATCTCGAGAAGGTCAAGAACCCCAGCGAACGTCCCCTCCACACTCCTGACATCACTAAATTCCGTGAACTCAATGATGTCCTCATACTGATCAATTGGGTTGACCTGGGAACTTTGCAAGTTCCAGAGAGGTACGGGAAGCAGGGGGCGAATGAGAAAGACTGCCTGCTGTTCGCTTTCGGTAGCCGGTCCGCGTGGAGACTCCTCGAGTGGCTTTCAAAAACAGTACACATCAAGATTGAAGCTGGTTCCGGAGAGGCAGAGATAATGGACGTGCTCAGATACCGGAAACAACTTCTAGCACAACAAGCAGCAGCTCTTGTCAAGCTGGCCCCCAAGCGTAAAGATATCGAACACCTGGTGAAGGATCAGACAGTGTGCAAGGAGGACTTCCAAAGAGGCATTGACAAGGACTTTCTCAGCGTCAAAGATCAGGACTGGGTTGAAGAGTTTGGACGCGCTTGGAAGCGCTGGACAGAAAGCTCGTGGGACTCGCTGAGTCCTTGGTCTGAAGTGCCCCAGTCTGGTATCTTCTCAGTCGTCGCTCAGCCCATGCCGGAGTCAATGGCTCTTGATTGCATGCAGTGGGAAGCAAAATTGTATTATGCAGGCAGAGTCGGTGAATTTGATGAGTAGCGTTTTCTTACAAATGTCCATGTGCTTGAACTATATCTATACATATTTTCCACAATGTATCTATATACCCATATCTTGTATCCCTATACCGTATATAGACTTCAGCTATGAATGAATCGAGAGTCTTGTCTGACAAGCCAAACCTCATGACGTCATCCTTCCACCTTTCTCTTCTCTTCCATCCCTCAATTCATTACCCATGGAAGGTTTTAACCGAAATGATGGTGAGTTTGGAACTCGTGAACTCCTGGAACTCTTTATCATTTCTGTCAGATCTTCAGGGTGTCAATGATTTTGTGAGGGGGCTTTTGTGTCGTCTAGAACGACCCGTTCGTAAGTCAACATCTTGGCTGGTTCCTATTTGGACTAAATTAATCAGGCTTCAGCCGGGAGCTCAACTCCAGCGATTGCTGCTGAGAACAATCTCCCTTTTGGCTTTATTGAAACAAATGTGGAAGCTTTGAAGCCTCCGCCAGGAGTCTTCTTCTACGATGATATTGACTACAAAATATTCGATCCGGAACGACTTCATTTCCCACCAATCCTGTCCCCAGTTCCTGCCGCCACCCCTCCTTCGCATACCTCGTATCCTATATCACCAGCATGGACACTGAGAAAGAGTTTCCCAGCTTCTTGGTGGTTGGTATTACTCTTCCGACATCTCGACATCTCCGACAGCTAAAAACTTAGAACGAGACCGTATGAACTCCCTTACTACTCCAACTCAAGTCCGGCCAATATGGGATGAAGACCAAGGACGGTATCATTTTCCGCCCATTCCTGGTATGGTTAGGATGATACCAGGGGCTGTCTTTTGTCAGCATTTGGACGGAGATCCCGGAGACATGCTCTTTGTCGGGGCCATGCAAACAAGAGATTCTTTTTCGCTACGGAGCAGAAGGCGAAGAAGCTGTCGACCTACTAGAGAAGCTCAGCAGGTGTGCTTGGGGAGATCCAACAACAAAGACTCGCCCTCTATATACTATAGAGGGCCTGAGGCCCAATGACCGATCCAACGATCACGGTGGTTTAAGATATATTGGTTCTATGAGTCTGGCCACTACGGTCCAGAAGGGACATGGCCCTGGGAAGGTGGTTCCAGTTGTCCAACCTACAGATACGGAAAGTCTGAATCTACTCCACCAAACGTTGCTTATACTCTCCAAACTGCATCATCTAATCTCAAAAATTTGCCTTCCTAAAAGGGAGTTCGACCTTATCAACTTCAACGCGATCGAGAACAATTTATTTTCCTTCGGAGGTCTTGTACCAGGCACCATTAGTGTACAGCTCAACTCCTCAGGGCTTCTCAACCTCCTTACCTTGATCGCGCACATTGGGAATCTGCAAGGTTCTTGGCACGTGGACCAGCTGGACCACATCACCAGGGTCACTGTGTTCATTTTACTTTTCAGGCTTCCTAAAGGTGTCCTCACTTTTATTTCCCGATTCGACTACGAGCTCATTAGGGTCCTGTTCTAGGTGCTGATCCAGGTCCATTTTTGCTTGGTAGACCAGAACTAAAAACCTCGTGACAATTGGTTCAAAGGTCAACACTGCTATTGTAGAATGCGTTAACTGTTTCCGTGCACGGGAAATGCAATAACCGGCTCTTCACCTCTTGGGTCCTTACAGGCCAAGAAGCACACTACGAGACATCTTACAGAAGATAAAAGCAGTAAGTGACACTCTCTGGAAGAAGAGCGACGTGATGCAATCAGTTGGAATTTGTCTTGTACTCAGCAGTACACAGGCAGTTGAACGATAATGCTCCACTATCCATCAGTCCCAGAGACCCGCTTCTTCAAATCAACAATAGTTTTGGAGCTGACACTATGAGCAAATCTCTAAACTTCAGTCCAATGTCAACATTAGCTGGGAACTGATGCAACACGGCAAAGTCAAAGTACTGCCTGGGATACGGTCATTAGCATTTCTCCGATGAACTTGCATTGAATGGCCTCATTGCGGAAGGGTTAAGCATTTCTATCTAATTAGCCATATGCGCTTTAAATCAGTGAACCAAGAGGCTTGGTTCGCATGATAACATTTCCTTTGCATGCAGAAGATCTACTGGCATCTCTGTTCAGAAGCGTATTACAATGACTTGCTGCTCAAATGTCGTCGAATACTTTTCACTCTTCAAAAATTCGAGCTATGTCACCCACGTGCAACATCTACCAAATATAACAGCAACTCAGCTCTTTCACCACAAAGAACTCGTTCCTTTCCATAGCGCAGTAGGAGCCGAGAATGATGATATGGAGAAGATGATGATCCATCGGAATCCCATCTCCTACGCAGGATTACTACAGTTTGGGAACGAAACGGCTATCACAGTTCTGGCATCGTGCCAATCGATTACAGCATATCTGTTGGACTTCGTATCCAAGACTCCTGTGGCACCAGTGCTTTATGGCGCTATAAAAATCCACAGAGTTCATGGGTCCATTTGGGCTAACCAAGATAAGGCCCTACATGGTAGATATCCACCTCATCACTGGAGGAATTGTTCATAAGTACTCCTAGGAGGTTCTCCAAGCAGAATAGGCAAGTGTAGGAACGATTTGTACTCAGTCAACCCACGCAAGCCAGTTGCATCTATCGAGTATCCCAGCATTCCAGGATCGACCCGTCTCAGCTACATGTAACCTCCTGAATCACACACAAACTTGCCTAATGTCCTACCGGGAGTATCTGTCATTGAACCAAGCTACCAGTAGAAAGAGACTACCACCTCATGTAGCTTATGTACAATGCAAAAAATAGTATGACAAACAAGTCTCTAATGCAGGAGGACGGCCAGTTATCAATGAAGAGACTGACCATAACGTTAACGACTGAATCGGAGCAGGAGACCGGTAACGCGCTTCGAATGCGTTTAAACGTATATTTTTGCGTTTTTACGTTAAATAGTAGTGTTCTAGAAACCTAATAAAAGGTTCTAGAAGTAATCATAGGGCAAACGAGGACTATAGTGAGTCTCGAACTAATAGTCAAAGGATGATAGCAATATCCTCGTTGTCTAGAAGTATGGTCAGTGACTTCTAGAAAGTCTACGATTGAGATATGAACTCCACCCAAATCCTAGAACCTTTGAATCAAGTGAAACGACTACGGTACTGGTTCTAGAACCAAGTTGTTATGGCTTGTAGGACGAGTGAACTAGGTAGAACATCGAATCTCAATACTAGTACCCTTACAAAGGTATTAGGAAGTTGACTAGAGTATTGCGCATTCAATTCAAGAGAGTAATAGTAATCTCTACCAAAGACAGAGTCAACAGTGGACTCTAGATACTAAAGGACGGCTCTAGAACAACGCTGGAACGTTGTGACTAAGTCAGTCGTAAGCCGATGTGGCGCAAGTGACGTAGACGCTTAACGGAGAGGATCGACGGTCTGAAAAGCCTATCAATCCGCTCGGAGAGACGTTCCGACCCAGATCTGAATATTCTACCGAGATATCCGGGTTCTAGAAATAATGAGACTGCGTGATAAGTATGCACGAGGCTCTAGAACCTAAATAGGGACATCCGACAGGGAGTAGTGGCGCTCGCCACACTTCTAGATATTAACGGACCGGTCAGTACTGCGAGTAGACGCATGCTACTGATAGGGAGAGTCGAGTCATATTGCGATTAACCAATAGGATCTCGAGAAGACGGATTAGTAAAAGGCTTCAAGGCCGCCACTGATCGAGAGTCGAAATAAAGGGGTGATTCAACTCACCGCCTGATAGCGGATGCGGAGAAACCTCGACGTATCTAGAACAAATATACCCAAGCAAGTAGTAGACCTTAGGAAATTGCGGACTAGAACAATGCACGAATTACCTAGAATATACCGTTACTACCCGAGAATAGCAATAGGTGACCAGATGTCACTTAGATATATGTTTTTGTATTTTTCTTTTCTTTTTATTTCTCGAACAGTATAAATACCATGTACAATAGCTCTAGAAGGACAAGGGGATATTGGCAGACAGCTCGCAGGAACTTCTCGTACTCTTACAGAAGCACCTGACTGCGACCTCTGTCACCAAGATCACCGAGAGTCCGAGATAACTCTATAAAATTTATCATCGTTTTTGTGGCTTATATTAAGCGTTCTACCGAGTGATTTAAGTCATTTATCTTTGCTGGCCTTTTCTAGAGACCTATTCGGTTCTAGAACTGTTTTTGTTGGCTTGAGAGTTCTAGAACTTTCTGGTCACAACGTCTTAGTTGCCCAAGTGTGTAATTTAGGACGTAAAACTTAAAAGAAGTGAATTCAGTTTGCTCTTAACCCAAGTGTGTTAGGTACAGAGCTGTTGCACCTTCATTGTCGTTCTAGACACTTACTAAAGTGTGAGAGGCCTTGCTCTTAACCCAAGTGTGTTAGGTACAGAGGAATAGCTCTTTAGTAACCCAATCCCATACCCTTTGATCTCGAAGTGAGAGTACTATTGGCACTTAGTGTGATTCTTCAATTAGAGACAGTTCTAGAAACACTAGACGTCTTCTAGAAAGCAGTTACCTTTGTTCTACAATATCTATAAACGGTTTCTACACTTAAGCACCGCTCGCACAACCGCCTGAACTAGGTCTTGGTCAAGAAGCACTTATACATTGATTGGGGTTTTGTTTGATTCGTTCTAGAGTCATTACATTGTCCTTTTTGGTGTGTTGTGGTATACCATAGTTTAAGCATTTTATCTGGAGCCCACCGCGAGGGGGCAATATAGATATATTAAAACAAAGCGACCTCTTTTGAGGAAGACTTGGTAGTTTCATCTACTATCTCACAAATCGTTACTATCGTGACAATATCTTTTACTTCTACTTCTATCTGTGGAACACGCAGTAGATAAAAACTCGAGAAACCTTGACGAGGAATCTCATTAGCTTCTAGAGATCTTGACGTGTCAATTCATTCAAGATTTCAGAACAGTTGTTAGGCCCTTATCCTAATACAAGAACAGGACGTCGAGACGCTCGAGAACAGCGCCGATTACTGTTGGATAGAGAGCCAAAACCTACCAAAAGAAAGAGACAACGGAAACGTAAATCTTTTTCACCAGAATCTGGACCAGTAGAACCAAGTCCGGAATTCGACGATTTAGAATTTGACGAATTCATAAATCAAAGTCAATCTTCACAATCTTTTGAACCCGTGGATTCTAGAACGAATACAATGTCTGAACCACAACCAGCAGCGCAGGGAGGGCAGCCGCAAGGTGACCAACCTGAAGGGAGAAGTCTTAGTGCCAAAGCAATGGCGCAGATTCAATTGGATAAATTGCCTAAAAAGCAGAAGACCGCACCTATCTTTGATGGAGAAGAGCCGCATACTTTACTAGATTGGCTCGACGACATTGAGGAGATATGGGAGAGTACCGGAGTAGATGAGGAGGCAGCGAAAATTCAAACAGCTTTGAAATGGATGGAACGGTCTACTAGAAGGGAGATTAAAAATCTACCTGAATCATCTGGTGACGACTGGGAGAAATTCAAGAAAGCGTTGAAGAACTGCTATCCGGAAAGTACTTCTAGTGCTCGAGGGTCAAGAATTCAATTGGAGAGAATTGTCGAGAAACATAGACTCGTACCATTTGGTAGTACGGAGAAGATTCTCGCTTACAATAGAGCTTTCAAGCTGGAGGCGGAAAAGTTAATGCAACCTCCAGTACTGCTTTCGAATCTAGAAGCGGTCGAACTCTATGTAAGGGGTCTAGAAGACAAATTGGCGGACGAAGCGTATCGAAATGTGCAAAGAGATCCTTCTGACAAAACCGAAAGGCGTCTAGAGGACCCATTCACATTAAAGGAGATGATTGAGGCCACAAATCTTATTGCTATGAGGTCTAGTGGTAGGAGAACTCAAAGTTCGTCCGGCAACGCTACTTACTATGAAGGTAGTAAAATTCTACCCAATCTAGGAAAGAAAGCTAAGGCTGAGGACATGAATGAGTATGAAGGGAAATTGTCGTCTGTTCTAGATCAGATAGTTATCACTAATAAAGAACTAAAAGAGTCTAGAGTCTCGATGGTTGAAAGAGATCGAAAGCAAGGAGAGTTGTATGACTTGCTTAAGAATTCGCTCCAGAATGGAAGTCACTTTGGGACAAATACGTCGTCTAACAGACCTACCTGGCAGAATCAACAAAGATCAGGAATGAGTGGAGCCAAAGGTTCTACTATTCGTTGCTATATGTGCGACGAGTTTGATCACACTGTTAGGACTTGTCGTCACTTCCATCAATTTGTTAAAGATGGATGGATTAGAAGGAACGACGAGGGGGTCATTTGTTACAAAGACGGAGGAGTAGTTCCAGAAGGAGAACCTGGCACGGAGAGTCGTAAAGACAAGATCTTGAAATATGCTAAAGCTAAAGGATGGGACAAGACGATTGTCTCTACCAATCTAGTAATAGAATATGAAGATCCTGACGAAATCTTTTTGCAAGAACAACATAGATTGCAAAATGGATACTCTAGAACCGTTGAGGTTGGACGAGAAGATACTTCTAGTGTTAATAACCTAGGAATTTCCCAACGTATTGGCAATCTAGAAAAGATGCGAGAAGAAGAAGCTCAAGATGTTGCACACATCAAGTCGATGGTCTCGAGTACTGATAAGAAGGTAGACTCACTACTTGCGGGTCTTAGATCCAATCAGTCGGGAAACTGAAAACTCCGATGATAGTGACCGGTGGAAGGGTTGAAAATAATTCCACTCAGACGAAGTCACTTGAGGAGACCAAAGTCAGTAAACCCAAGAAGAAGTTAGTAGTAGAACCGCCGAAATTATCAGAAAAAGAGAAAAGCTTGTATGTGCCGCCGTTCAGAAAGGCAGGACCTACTGATGAGAACTTTTCTAGAAAGAAAAACGATTCTAGAAAAGTTCGCATTGAGGTACCTGTGTCTGAGAGTGAAAGTGAAGAAGAGAATGGTAGACCTTTTGATAAGATACAACCATTGGATGTTAGACCATTGGGACTATCTAGAAAGTCTACGAAGGAACCTACGCAGATTCTTACTAAAAACGGATTGAAAGGCAAAGCCTATGAAGTAAAGGCGGAGTCGTTTAAGCCAGGTCTAGAAGAAGAATTAGCAGATCGAGTATTGAATGGAACTGTCAGTCTGACAGTAGGAGAATTGAAACAGGCATCGCCTAGTTTCATGAGAGTGTTGAATCGACGGACTAAGAATCGCAGAGTACCTGTTAGAACTCTAGGTGTACACATGACGTCTGTACAAGACGAGGATAATCCGCTGGATCGGAATATTCCTGAGGCAGAAGTAGAACCATACTCTTGTCTCTATGTGCATGCTAACGATATGGGGAACTCTGGAGATTTCGAGGTTCTAGAACACATCGAAGATGAATTACCTGCTGGATCAATTGTTCAGAGAGATATTACTGAGCAATTCCGATCGGATGTGCCACACGATGATCAACGAAAAGTAATCATTGTTGCGTCACAATCTGAGGGTTTAAGAACTATCTACCCGAAAATCAATAATTCTGATCTAGACATCGAAGTAGTTCTAGATAGTGGGAGTCAAATAGTTTCTGTGGCAACAGAAGTGGCGTCAGCACTAGGACTTAATTGGGATCCTGAAGTAATCATTCATATGCAAGCGGCTAATGGCCAGTTGCAGCCAACGAAAGGATTAGCCAGAAATGTACCTTTTAAGTTTGGAGAAATTACTGTATATTTACAATTGCACGTAATTGATAATCCTCCTTACCAAGTACTATTGGGAAGACCGTTTGACGCTATAACTGAAAGTCAAGTTCAGAACTATCCAAATGGGGACCAAGATATTACTATAACTTGTCCCAACTCGAAAATGAAGTGTACCGTTGGTACATTTACGAGAGGTAGACCTAAAGAGGTTAGATATAGAAAAGCGGAGCCTACTCTAACGGACGCATCGCAAGCAGGATCAAAGAGTGATTTAAACTCTTCGACCTCGAGGAACTGATTGAAGATCAGGGAGAGGTTGCATTGATGTTTGGTCTAGATGATAAAGGAGAAGCTCAAATTACCGGATACAAACTACCTAGAAAAGGAGGAAAGTTTGCATCGGGGGAAACCAAAGAGGCCTATGTTTTGGCAGCTAGGGAGTACATAAATGCGAAGGATCAGGCAGCAGGAGAGGCAGTAGAATCATATCTACAAGGTCTAGAATGCGAAGCCAAGGATTCTAATAAGCAGAAAACATTTCGAACAAATGTTAACGCAGCCGAAAGGACATTGAGACCAGAGGAACGAGGTTCTACTACGGTTCTAGAGACTCCGAAAGTTCGTAAGAGATACAAACTTTTAAGGGTCTTTGGCTCTAGAAAGTATAAACCCGTCGCCTTGAAGGTTAGACCTGTTAAAACAACTTTACCTGAAGAATTTCGGATTGAGCGTAATATTATTGGTGATCCTTTACGAGATTTGCCAGAGTTACCAACTCATCCTCCGGAATTTGTTCCAGGAAAGCGATACACACAGGAGAGAAAGGAGATGATGGATAAAAATCATTCGGAAGACTTCCTTTGGGAGGAAGAGAGGAAATTAATGCATGAATTAGTGCGCCAGCAGGAGAATGCTTTTGCCTGGGAGCCTGACCAAGCAGGCACTTTTAGAAGTGATTTCTTTCCGCCCGTAGTATTTCCAGTGATTCCACATACTCCTTGGGTATTAAAGAATATTCCTATACCACCGGGAATATTTGAAGAGGTGTGTAAGATGATAAAGGACAATATAGACAGTGGTGTCTATGAACCTTCGAACTCATCTTATCGTTCTAGATGGTTTTGTGTAGCAAAGAAAGATGGTAGACTGCGAATAGTTCACAGTCTAGAACCTCTAAATGCTGTTACAATTCAGCATTCAGGTGTACCACCAGCTACATACGAACTTGCGAATCATTTTGCGGGACGAGCATGCATAGGAATGTTAGATTTATATGTGGGGTATCATCAGAGAGAAATTGATTCTAGATCTCGAGATCTAACAACTTTTCAAACTCCTTTTGGTCCTTATAGATTAGTGAAACTTCCTATGGGTTGGACGAATTCCGTTCCGATTTTTCATGAAGATGTATCGTATATTCTAAGGGATGAAATTCCTCATGTGACTAGACCTTATATTGACGATGTAGCAATAAGGGGTCCAGCTTCTAGATATGAATTACCTGATGGAACTTACGAAACAATTCCCGAGAATCCTAAAATTCGACGTTTTATCTGGGAACATTTTAACAACGTGAATCGGATTCTACAACGAATGAAGTATTGCGGAGGAACTTTCTCCGGAAAGAAAGCCTTTCTTTGTAATCCCGAAGGATTAGTAGTTGGACACAGATGTGCCTACGAAGGATTAAAACCTGCTCATGATAAGTGTGAAGCAATTACCTCTTGGGGAGATTGCAAAAGCCTTACGGAAGTACGGAGCTTTCTAGGAACCTGTGGTCAAGTTAGACAGTTTATTAGAAGTTTTGCAGAAATAGCAGAACCGATACAAAAACTGACTAGAATGGATGTACCGTTTGAATGGGGAGAGGATCAAAGAAAATCGATGCAATTAATAAAAGATGCATTAGTTAAAGCGGAACCTCTGAAACCAATAGATTACGACAGCGATGCTGAAGTAGTTTTAGCGGTAGATACATCATACATGGCAGTAGGATATAGTTTGTATCAACGGGATCTTACGGACCCGAAGAAGAAAAACTATTGCTTATTTGGTTCAATCACATTGAATGAACGAGAAGCATCATATTCACAAGCAAAACGTGAATTATATGGTCTAAAGTTAGCTCTAGAAGCAACATACTATTATACGTATGGTTCTAGAAACCTAGCGATAGAAACGGACGCGAAGTATATTAAAGGAATGTTAGATAATCCAAGTATGGGACCTAACGCCACTATTAATAGATGGATAGAGGCCATACGAAAGTATCACTTTACTTTAATACACATTCCAGGGAAACGTCATAGTTTGGCAGATGGCCTTTCTAGAAGACCAGATGGAGACCAACCGCACATACCGAAGTTGGATCCAGAAGAACGTGATGGTGAAGATGATGGAGAACCGCTTAGTTTTAGAATGGGTGATGGAGTCGACGATATTCCGT
>ML179674.1:0-22506 GCA_004369135.1 Dendrothele bispora CBS 962.96
GGTGGTAGTGGTGTTGCTACTCCTACTACTGGTACCTTGGTTCCTAATAGAAATCCAAGTACTACGAACGTAACGTTCCAAACGCCTCTTACGACTCCTCCTCCTCTTGCTAGCAGTCCTCCCGCTACTACTACTACTACTACTCCCATTCCCACTACCACTACCACCACTACTACCACCACCTCCACCTCCCGTCTATTAGGCAAACCCTCGCCAAACGTCTTGACCAAATCCAATCGAGACCCTCGAAACTCTCGTTCTTCTCAGTCCCAATCCCAATCCCAGTCCCAGTCCCAATCCCAGTCCCAATCTCATTCTCATTCTAGGTCAAGATTTTTTTTTTTTTTTTTTTTTTGAATCCTAGTTTATTCGTCGGCGTGCTAATGCATATGGTAACGAGTATCTGGCAGCGGGAGGGTAACGACAAGGGGTGCAGTGGGTGGGACAGTCATCTATGGTTGAGCCTGAGAGTAGGGCCCGGGGGAGGGATTAAGATCGGTAGCGATACAGTAAGAATTATGCGTGTGGTCACTCGCGTAGGTAGCGTAATAATTAGGCGGCTTTGGTGCGATTAAGAATGCGTAAGGTAGAAGAGGGCAATCAGATGTGTCTATGATAGGGCCCGGCAGGGAGACATTAAAAACCTCCGGCTGGAAAACCCTGTGGGAAAAAGCCAGCTCGGTAGGGGAAAAGTCTGCCACTACTCGGGGGAAGAAGTCTAGGGTACATGGGATACAGGAAGCGTACAAAGATGGGTGAAGGGGAGACAGAAAGAATAAGGATAAAAATAATGATAGAAGGAGGAGAGAATAAAGATAAGAATAATGATAGAGGAGGGGTCGATGATGCGAGGGATGGAGGAAGGTGTCGCAAGGAAGCTGTCATTCATCGTCGTCGTCGTCCTTTCTGGGAACCGGCGGGATGGTGCCGAAGATGTGGTGTAACCTGCGGGATGCATTAATGAACTCAAAAAGTGGATTGAGGAGAGATCTGCTTGTGAAGAGGTATTTTGTTGCCATGTTCCTTCTGCCAACCTGGCTGCGGAGACGGTCTCTAGCCCGGCGGTGGGCAGTACACTGAAACAGAAAATGAAAAACAGTCTCGTTCGCCATGTTGCAGCAAGGGCAAGTGGGCAAGTCGACTTTCTGAAAACGATGAAGGTAGTCATGAAGGGGTATGTGTCCTGTTCGCAGCTGAACGAGCAGGCTGGTCTGTTTCCTAGAGAGGTCCTTGATTAGCTTAATGTAATTGCGACTCGCCTTGTGCGCTGGCGCTGCATCAATGTCAGAGAAGGCTTTATGCCTAGAGGAAAGGGCCCATTGTCGATCATGTTCGCTAAGTAGTTGGGACTTGAAAACACGAATCGCTGCCGTTTTGCTGTGTGGCAGAGGATGGTGAAGGCATTCCGGTAAGCGTCGGCGGTGGCTGGAACGTCCGCATGCTGCCGCCTTGGCCTCCTCATCAGCACGCTCATTACCTTCGACCCCGGTGTGACTCGGCACCCAGCATATGCGAAGCTTCAGGTTGGGATGGCGTCCGCGGACCTGTTGGAGCAGGGAGTGAAAGTGATCTAAGAGATAGTGGGCAGCTCCACATTTGTCGGACGTTGTCGCCTGTATGGCCGCAGCGTTGTCGACCCAAATGGAAACCTTGCGGACCTCCTCCTGTTCAGAAAGCAAGTGAAGCGCCAAGATTAGTCCCACGCATTCGCCCTCGTATACCTCATGGTGCAAGGAGTCTCCAAGACGGAAACGGAGGGCATCTATCTCCTCACCATCCCAATACATTACCGCCGATGCCCCAATACCACCTTTATATCCAGAACCATCTGTAAAGAACTGTAGGTCCGCGTTATCAGCCTCGCAAGCCTCTACTGCAGTGTCCTCGTCTCCCCATATGTAGGTCTCCAGACCTGGGTCCCATTGAGCGTGGAATCGGACCGGTTTCCTTGTTTCCATTTGGTTCGGTTTCAAGCCAAAGCTGTGGAGGAGGTCGTGTAGTGGAGAGATGTGTTTGGCGAGGCGAGGGTGCTTTGCAGCACGCTGGAGCTGCTGGAATAGCGGGTGGGTATCAGGCAGGGTGCATAGCCGAGCTGCGTCACATTGGCGATGTCGCTTGATTTCTAATGGTAAAGGGAGTAAACCTGCATGCAAGTCCAGAATGTCAGTAGCGGTGGTAGATAGTGCCCCTGTGATGATCAGTGCGGCTTTTCTTTGGATAGACGTGAGTTTGGACACAATGGAAGACTTCACCAGTTTTCCATCTTTCCTTGGACGCGTTTGGGGCGCTAACGTGACGCATGCACCATAAAGCATGCGCGGAATGGCCTTGGACTTGAAGAGTTGTCGGATATGTTGCGCTGACATCCCCTCCGATATCTTCGCCACCCGTCGGAACTGAGTTACCCATGCCTGGCCTCGCTTGACCATCAATGCGTGCTGCTGTTTCCATCGCAGTTCCTCATCTACTAGAACGCCCAAGAAGCGCGCCGCAGTCTCCGATTTGATAGTGTGTGGGCCCAACGATACACCAGGTCCTCGAGGTTTGGCGCTCTTTCCTCCCTGTCCTCTCTCCCTCCGTCTGGTGGCATCGACGAGCTTGAACTTGTCCGTGCCGAAGCTACAGTTGTGAAGGTCAGCCCAATCGATTACTCCCCCGGTGTCTTTCATCAACCGTTCCATCCGAAGGTGTACTTCCTCAAAGGTATCCCCCCAGACTAGTGCTGCCAAGTCGTCCATGAAAGCATAACCCCTCGTCCTGGCCATCGCACGCATGACCGCCAGAGCTCCCGCAGCATAAGCAACATACCCGATTGCGGAGAAAGGGTCGCCTTGGTCTTCACCTCCAAAGATGCTAAAAAGATCAGAAACAAAGTCGTCGAAGGACAACGTAGTTTTCCTTCCCGTGTAACGTCGACGCATCCACTCAACAATCTCAACCGGAATCCCAAGCATGCGAAGCTCATGGTAGAGCATCTCCAGGTCGACACTCGGAAACGCACCTTTAACATCCATGAATAATACTCCGACCACGTAGCCCTCCTTCCACAAATGCTTGATCTGGTCGACCAATGCAAGAATGGAGTCAGTGGTGCTGCGGCCGGGCCGGGCTCCGAACTGCATTTGTGGCAGTAGATCCTTGAGTTCAAGCTGGCGAGTGATTTCGTCGGCAACGATGCCATTAAGGACGCGGCCCATGCCATCGGAAAGCGCAATTGGTCGGTGTGCTCCTGGCAGACGATAATCGGGCTTCCCAGGCTTCCGCAATACTAGGGTGTGGAGCCGGGACCATTCTTCTGGGTACACCTCCTGGGTGAATGTAGCGCGATAAAGTGGACCTAAGTAGGGAACGAAAATGTCACGAGTCTCCTTGAAAAAGATGTTCGGGAGCGTCCCGGGTTTGGTGGCCTTTCCCGATTTGAGTTTTGCTATGGCCCGTTTAACTTGATCGTTGCTTGGAGGAGTGAACGTCCAGGCCGGAGGGGGATATTCAGCATCTGGTGGTACTCGTGAGACAGCCGGGGGGGGTGGGTAGAACGACTCCTTGAAGAGTCTTGCTTTCTCTGCGTTGTCCTGCACTATGACGTCGTTCCCATCTTGATCCTTCTGCCCTGTGACTAGCCCAGGAATGCGCGCCTTGCCTCCGTCAGTTGGTCCCCCCTCCAACATCTTACCTATATCCCAGACTGAGTCACCCTCCGCCTGTTCTAGCCACTCAAGCCATTTGGCCGCCTTCGCCTTTTTGATCTCTGCTGCAAAGTCGTTTCGAGCCCTTCGGTAGAGCTCATGGACGGGATGATCGAGCCAGTGTCGGCGTCGATAGTGCTTCTTGGAAAGCCTGGCCGTATCCTCTCGCATTCTGTCCAAATCCCTGTTCCACCACCTCCGCTGATGGGGTGAGTCAGTCGTCAACGCAATAATGTCTCTGTCTCGCAAAATGTCCTCGATGACCTCATATACCTGCCGCAAACGTTCCCAGAACTCCTCCCTCGATTTAATTTCCGTCGGTGCACCAATCAGCCGTAAGTCCTCTTCCAACCTTTCGCACAGCTCCTTCCACTTGACCTTTTTCCAATTCAAACGTTCTTCCGTGCTGACAGTCGGTGCCTGTATGTCAAACGAGGTGATTACTGGAAAGTGGTCAGTTTTGGTGGGCCTTAAGCCCGGGTCTGTGTCGCAACGGATGATTCTCTCTGCCATCCCTCCCGTGCAAAAAACATTGTCGACACGTGTGAAATTGCCAGTAGAGAGCGCTTCCAAGGTCGGTATGCCAGCGGGGAGAGTCATTACTAGGTGGTGCTTGGCGAGAAGGTCTAGTAGCCGTTCGGCTGCCATCATGTTGGTGGAGGTGAAAAGGTGTTGGTTGCGTTCCTCGTCCCAGTTAGGGTGGTGCCGATTGAAGTCGCCGACCCATAGGTTATGTAATGGTTGTCTGGGGACGTGTCGCGCGTGAACACTTCCCATGTAGTTGTCCACCGCTATTAGTGCGTCATCGTGATTGCAGTCGGTGTAGAGGTTGTAAATGCGGAGGGTACCGAAATCGCCTACTAGCTGAACTGCAGAGACGTCGGCGTGATTGATGGGGATGGCGGTCCATGCTCCAGTTGTAATGCGCTTGTGGACGAGGATGACGGACCGGGTTGATTTGTGGTCATCCCTGTGTTTGGGGGGGTAGATTGTGTGGAAATGGGACAAGGACTTGGTGTTGCCGTAGTAATCAATGAAAGGTTCCTGTAATGCAATAACATCATAATTGTTCTTAACAGAGTGGAGAAAAGAAAACTGCGCAGCCTCTGATTTGTTGAGGTTCTGCTGTAACACTTGTAACGTTCGTCTCTGGTCTCGTGTGGGGTTGGGTTGTAAATTCATTGTTGGGACCCAAGGGCAGAGAGAGGTCCAGAGGAGGAAGACCGGGAGTTAAGAGTCAACCAATTGTCCATAGTCAGCTGTGTAGCAGAGGCTGCAACACTCTTTCGTCGAGACGACTTCTCCTTTGATTTGTCCTTGACAGGTACCATGCCTAGGGTCGACGAGCCCTGGTTTTGGGTCGCGCTGCCCATTCTCCATCCGTGTCCCATCGTCTGCTTTCGAACCCTCTCCTCCCAAGTGGTCGCTTCCGGAGCCGCTTCCTGGTTCACCCGTAACCAGGTCCAATGCTCATCCGTTACATAAAATTTATACTGGGCTTCCAAGTTCCTCTTTTGCTTGGACTCGTTCTTCTTGATATAGGTCTGGCATCTGTCAGTCTGCGCTGCTCCATGGCCTCCCTCCTGGCACTCTGAGCACCATAGTTCGTTGTCGCCCGCATCGCAAGTTGGAGTTCGGTGGGGTCCCGCGCAACGACCACACACATCCACATGGCTTTTACACGTCGCTCGGATGTGGCCCGGCTTGTAACACCTGGTGCATAGCCCCAAGAAATTCTCCGGTTTTCTCGCCGCAACCGGCTTGCCAGCAATAATGAGTCCATCCTTCATGGCCTTGTTCGCCGCCTGTCTCGATCGCAGATGTAAGCTGGCATGGGCGACCTTCTGTCCCGGAGCCCGTCTCTCAGGATCTTTAATCCATCGCGCTCTGACCAAATCACCCCCCTCCAAACCACTGTCCGCTTCTATATGCATCGCTTCGAGGTAGTCACCCAGGTTCGCCTGAACTGGCACAAATTCGACAATCACTTCGTAAAGATTGGGCTTCACTGTCATATCAGCAGCCCACGCCTTGGCAAAGGCGTCTAATCCATCTACCTTTTCCAACCACTGAGCTTCCTTCACCGACTTAAAGACACAGAGCGCACGTCCGCCTGAAAGCTTGCGGACTCCCACTATGGTAGCCACTTCGTCATCTGCGTTCATCTCCTCTTTCACCTTTCGTAACGCTTGGTTGGCGGCTTCCGTTAAAACGCGTTCGTTGACACTCCAGTCAACGTCCGTTATGGATGTAACCAAGATACGGCCGTCAGCCGCCTTGGCTGCACTAATGGCCTCCTCGTGCTCTCTTCTCGACAATGCTCCCGCTGCAGCTTGCGCATAGGAAAGTTGTTGACCCTCCTGACTGGTGGTCTCCATCTCCCGATCAAGAGGGGAACGGGGAGTCAACGTATCATGCCGCCGTGTTAACTCCTCCACCTTTCCAGCCGTTTCTTTTAGCGACTCCGTCATCCTCTCTTCTAAAGCTTTCAATGCTGCCGCGTTGCTCTCCTGCATCTCTACCAACGCGCAGGATATCCTTTCCTGAGACGACTAGCTTCCTCCTTCGTTGCCTCCTCCTCCGAGGCATAGAGACGTAGTAGTTGAGCCATGGTGCGTACCTTTGTCCACTGTAACTTCCGATCGTCTTTTGAGACAGTTTCTTTCGAACCCGCTTTTGCCAGTTGCTCCAGAAGGGTCGGAATAAGTGCAAGGATGTTGTCGCCTTTCTTGAAAAGATCCAGCGAGAAGGCCGAGTCTTCTAGTTTGCGAATTTGTTCCGCAGTGGTAAGCTTTGGTGGTGTTGAACTGGTGGGGCTTGCCCGGGTCGTTCTTGGTGTGTAGGTACGTTCCGCCATTACTTGATGTCGTTTACGCGTAGAACAGTCAAAGAAAGAAGGTGTTTAGAGCTACTACGAACGCTTTATCGTGCACCGAAGTCGTTGGTATTTTCAAACGCGCTGTGTTAGAGCGTGGGAAAATGCCAGAGAAGGTGAAGGTAAAGGATCAAGAAGTACAATAATCGGCATCATGACCGTGTTATCACAGTGACTTGTTATTCTCAAAAGGCCCATGACCCATGAGCATTGTTGAGAAGTTGTACAGTATTACAGCTAGTTTCAAAACGTTAGACCAGTTTTGTTTTTTTCCCACTCACGATTTTTGTTTACTTGTGGAGCTGAGCCAAACAACACGTGACTCCTGGTTGACCGTGTCGAGAAGTCGAGACTTTCCCTTGTCAAATTCTTGTCACTCATGGCATATGAGACCGGCGTTTTATTCATCGCTCCGTTAAAGAGCGAATTTACACTGCTAGTACACATCGTAAATCTAGTCATATTGCTCACATGTTCTCAGCAGCTATAGGTCAGCCAGGAGTCACGTGTTGTTTGGCTCAGCTCCACAAGTAAACAAAAATCGTGAGTGGGAAAAAAACAAAACTGGTCTAACGTTTTGAAACTAGCTGTAATACGGTATTACACAGCCACTTTAAGATGCATTTTGCACAGCCACATTGAATTTAAGATGCATTTAAGATGCGTATAAGATGCATCAAGATGCACATCTTAACACTGCATCTTAAAAAACAGGAGGCCCAGTCTCGAGGTGGATAACCATTTTAGTACATTTATTCATAGAGTCGGATTGAAAGTGCGGCTCGAATCACTACGGTATTTTTGCAAAAGAAAGAGGGATTTTCTTCGAGTTAGATAATTGAAAAGAGGGGACCATGACATTACAGTGGCGGCAAAAAATGCTGCACATTCCTAATTGGGTGCCGCCCCGCTAATCATCTGACTAGGCCACCTCGACATCACCTTATCAAATGGTTACATAAATGCCATACACCCCCGGGTATGGCAAGTTAATTAGAATGAAATTCGTTTATTCTCAGCTACTGTCAACAATTCCGTGAATAATGTGAGATGTATAACTAGTAAGGAAGTTGTCACAAAACTACCTAATAAAGTACTAACTGTGTCGGAAGTTCCTCTGTGGAATCGCGACATATGCACATGTATGGCATGACGTGGCGGCTTCCCCATCCCATCAACGACCCTTCCCACGACCAGACGTCGGTCAACCGCTGCTCGGGACCTATCCCGCTACTTGAATAAGTCGACAACCGCTTCCCCACAGCTGTTGTCATCAACCCCTGACACAGTTTGTTGGTGTTCCCTTTGGCCTGCAGTATTCAAGGTGTGTGAAAGCCAACATCGGTCCTTCCTGTCGGTCCTATAGGACATTACATATTGGTCCGGCATCGCCTTCCGGGCTCCCCATTGAACAACGCCCGCCTTCCCGCCCCTTTCCTTTTGGTTGTATGGATTATCAATGCTTATTTTCCCTCCCATGATCTTGCCACAAGCTATTCAAACTCTGCCAGACTTGTCTGAGCAGTAAGAATATATCAGGACAGTTGAATAAATATTATATGACTACTGGCATATCCCGAGCCTCCCAAACACTATCTTGCTCCTTTCCACTCTCTTATAGTTCATTCAGTTGTATTTCTACTGTTATAAGGTATTCTTGTATCATGTAGATAATCCGAAGACCCGAGAAATAATTGCAATTGTGGTATTTGAGTGAAATTAGTTTGTCTCAACAGGATAAGTTTTTGTTGTTTCGTTGCAATGATACTGTACCATTTCATTCGATTCGCCACCCCATCGTGACCGTGACCAGTGAAATGAAATTTTTTTTCGCCAAAAACATAGCGTGAGCCGTGACAGAGCCAAAATTTTCACAAAATTCGCGAAATTTTACCCCTTTTCGAAGTTTTACGTGACAACATTGGTCCGGAAAATTTTCCCTGGACCTCCGTGACTGCGAACAGGTCCGAAATTTCGCAAAATTCTGGAGGTGCGTGACGCGTGACAAGCGAATCGAACGAAATGGTACAGTACATACTAAACAGTCTTAGAGATGGCAAAATGAACTCATATATATAAGTACTATTAAGTCTATCTAACGTACTACATGCCCAGTGGTGTGATCACTAGATAGTATATGATATAGAATATTCAAAGAAATAATATTAAGCCAGAGATCATAGTCTGACATCAGGACTCATGGCTTCAGTGCAAGTTATCATGACAGTCTATTCAACGTTTATCAGTTCCTCATGATCGAGAATGCAACAATTCAGCCCGCACTTCTTTGGTACACAGTTGTTGATATAAGTATATGATTTCTAAGATATTATAAGCAACCTCGCATTGATCATTACTGGACTCACCAGGAAAATTCATTGCATTAATTGTTATGTGCTCTCTATCCACACACAGAGACTGCAGGAGAGAGAAATAAGCAGTGATATTCAAAGGTAAGGGGCGGGAAGGCGGGTGACGTTCAATGGGGAGCCCGGAAAGCGATGTTGGACCAATATGTAATGTCCTATAGGACCGACAAGAAGGACCGATGTTGGCTTTCACACGCCTTGAATACTGCAGGCCAAAGGGAACACCAACAAACTGTGTCGGGGGTTGATGACAGCAGCTGTGGGGAAGCGGTTGTCGACTTATTCAAGTAGCGGGATAGGTACCGAGCAGCGGTTGACCGACGTCTGGTCGTGGGAAGGGTCGTTGATGGGGATGGGGAAGCTGCCACGTCATGCCATACATGTGCATATGTCGCGATTCCACAGAGGAACTTCCGACACAGTTAGTACTTTATTAGGTAGTTTTGTGACAACTTCCTTACTAGTTATACATCTCACATTATTCACGGAATTGTTGACAGTAGCTGAGAATAAACGAATTTCATTCTAATTAACTTGCCATACCCGGGGGTGTATGGCATTTATGTAACCGTTCAATAAGGTGATGTCGAGGTGGACTAGGCTGCCATCGCATCGGTAAATAGCATTTGACGTCAGTTTGGTGTGGTGCTTTCTTGCCGTCACTGTACTGCGCATTCGGCGCGGGTTGATCAAATGACTAGCCGGACGGCACCCGATTAGGAATGTGCAGCATTTTTTGCCGCCACTGTATGTATGATATGAGTGTGGTCTCTGACTTGATATGAAGTATTCAAACCGAGGCCAACAACGTGCAAATTACATGGAGGTGTGAATATGTAACGGATGGGTGGCCAACCGCGCTATACTTGATCCAGAAGTAACCAAGTGAGGTCTTAATTGGGCTCTGGGAGGGACCAGGGACAGAAGTATATGTACTGTCGGTATACGTTTCTCCTCTAGAACGAAGACATCCTATGACCCACACATATATACACGAAACCTATTGATGAATGACTTGTAACGAACGAAGACATCCTATGACCCACACATATATACACGAAACCTATTGATGAATGACTTGTAACGATACTCAGACAAGATACAAATGTCAAGTAGCTAGGCCCAGATATTCGCAACATCCTGATCATGATCGCAAGTTTGGAGCCAGACGATTCTCCGAGGTCACGAGATTTCACTGGTACCAAACAGTTTGATATAACAGGTCCGGAGTAGAAGCTATTTCTTATACATAATTTCAACCTGTAGTCCTGACCTTTCCAGTTCTCTCAACGACTCATACCCCAATGCTTCTTCCCCTGTCCTTTCATCACCATAGACTTCAATTGAACACAAGCGCGCAACTCCCATTGCGGAGGCACAAGTCGGATCCGGAATCCACCTCGACCTGACCATTTCGTTTAGTGTCTCAGTTTTGAAAGTGGCTCATCAGGAAAACGGGGTCTGGATAATGGGAGGAACATTATCAGTAATTTCCCATAATATCAATAAGTTAACGACGTTAACAGTGTTAGCGGAAATTACCGGAAATTCGCCGGTCCCCCCTGGAGATTACCACATATTATCGGTACATTATCCAACAGGACTTCTTCTGTATACATACTTTATTTACATATGAGCGCAAAGCTACAAGCTAAATAGCCTCACATTTGTTTAGTTTACAACAAGTTTCAAGATAATACAGTGGGCCAATTGCCCGTCTCATTGGAACACCAGACAGTACAGTACAAACAAACTTTCTACAAGATTACTCCGTTGGGGAACAAGATAATTGTCGGGGCCAGATGCGGTGACAACTGACACTACGCTGCACCTGCTGCAGTCCCATCTCCATCTCCATCCCTGTCCCCATCCACAAAAGCATCCCAATTAATGCGGTTGATGATCTCTTGACGACTTAACCCGTGGGTGGCAGGGGCAACAGTATGCCTATACGTTCTGCACGAGTGAGAATTAGTAAGGGCAATATGCTAAATACTCAACCAATGACTCACCGAAGTTTGTATACTCTGTATGCCGCACACCGCACGAGTTACATTGACCAGTAACCTCTGTTCCTGGGGTGTCGAGGGAGGATATGTTTTGCGATCTAAATTAGTGCACATAAACCGACGATAAAAAGAGCGGACAGACTGATGACCCGGATAATTGAACAAGATGGGGTATGGGGATACGGGTATCTTTTTCAAATCAAAAGTTAGCAATATCCTCTTTACAGGAGAACAAGAAACCATACCAGGCGGTAAGAAGCAAACTAAAGAGGATAGGATAAGGTGGTAAGACGGAAAGAGAAAAAATGTTGAACAAAGTGCGTTATGGCCTGGCCTTGATGCATAATGAATCACGATTGTCCCCTTAAAAGATGCCTTGTAGTCATTTTGAGCACGCTTCTTCATGAGAAGAATCAAAACCTCGAGGCATCATGACTTTGTTTCGCTATTGAGAAGACATGCACATGAATGATACCAGGCGGAGGAGCTGGGGTTGTGGAGGAAGAATGAGGAACATGGGCTGAGGAGGAGCCGGAGTCATGAGGAAGAACGAGGAGCTTTGTTTGAAATATTGAAGAGGAGGTCGACCATAGGATAGAGTACAACAACGGACACGGTTGAACTTGAAGGAAATGAAAGTCAACATGTCAGGTGATCGTTTGTTGACGTTAGATGTGCCAACTGTACAGTTACACTTGGCGGAGTTTCAAAGTCCTTACATGAGCCGCGGCAGTGCAGCTAAAAACTTTCTTAGGGCATGTTTATGTCCAACCGCTTAGGCTTGTCTAATGAACAAAATGTCTGTTTCCGGCATTGGATCCCTGGCTGAGTCAGCAAACGCAACAAAATGTTGAATACGTTGCGTTTGCTGACTAATCGTCATGTTCTATCGTTTTGAGTACAAGTCTGAGGAACGATCATAATCCATGTCTGTTTTCCAGAGCTAGATAACCATATGAGATGGAGACATTATGCTTATGACTTACAACCTGATGCAGTCAGCCCGTTCCCTAGTGTATATGTAGTCTATAATTTAATTAATGAGTTAGTAGTCTTTCCGACATTACTTTGCGGTCTAATAAGAACAGGTAGTATGTTGATAATTACAGGTGGATGTATGTAATTCTGTGTATGTTAGTCAATCTTACTTGTATGTTACCAGATCTTACTCGCATTAAAAAAGTTAGCGCTAATTATCAATAATATCTGGTAACATACAAGTTCCTTAACCGGGTACCGTTTTCCTGATGCTTTGCGCCATCCTATATTCAAACAGAGGTGTAGAAGTCGAGGGATGTGAGGTTCTTTTCCGAACAGCGGACCGACATTTGTATGACCAATGCAAAGTCCATAGATGAACTCATCAGAGATCAATCTCTCCCCCGAGTCAGGTGTGTATGCATCCCCGTGTTCTGTGATCTCTAATCCTGTCAGACAAGGGAGACAGTCTAAAACGGACAATAAATTGGAGGCAGTGATGGGGAGTTTGATACAAAGAGAGGACAAGGTAAACAAGCCTGAGTTGTGATCAGGTGACCGAGCAACAAAGCTGTTAAAAACGTCGAGAGGCCAGGTCATTCTAGGCTCTTGAATTGTCCTGTAGGGTGGATCGCTGATAGAAACAGTCAAATGCCTCAAAGCGGGAGCAGTCAACTTTGAGAAAAGGACTGTAAGCCCACAGTCGAGCTCTACTGAATATTCAAATTGGATATCGATACTAGACAGACAAGGAAGAGTGATGAGCTCTGGTCTGTGTATGAGGTCAAGGTAGTGTCGAGAACCCGCAAGACTGGAATTCGACAGGTTGGGACTGGAACATTCTACTTTGCGCATAGTGAGCTCTGAGAGATGATTGCATCTATCCAAAAATTTCCAGAGGTCCGATACATGTAATTTCGATAGTTCAAATGTGGTGATCTGTTCCCAAGGGAATTGCTGAAAAATAGGGGAACTGAAGTCACGAGGCCGGTGAGGCGAGACGCTCTGAACACTCAGAACAGGGATTATTTCAAGATGACGAAGGCGGGGCGCTTGATAGACAGGAAGGGCAGGAGACCAATGCTCCATCAAATTACTTGCAGGTAGTCTGAGATATTCCAAGGAAGGCAAATCTGGAGTGGATGTAATAGACGGCATGTGTACAGGAGGTTGAGAGTCGGAATAACAGTTCACAATCAAAGAGCCGCAACGAAGATAGACCGGCTGAAGAATCTCTCCAAGCGCTGCTTGCGAGTCGCCATTTGGATGAAGCAAGTGGTCCATGCGAAGATCCACGGTTAATGGTACCTGCAACGATCGTTTGAGGTAAAAGGAGAGAAGATGTTGGAAACCAGCTATATCTTGCTGAGTGTTGTATTCATCACGTATAAAGAGAATAAGATAGCTCCAAAGACGCGGAGATTCCAAAGCGATCCTCCACCAGCCAATTGAAACCTGACTTAAAAAGATAGAGGATGAATCGTGGCTGCTTGGAGTTCCAACTTGAAAGAATAGTCTGTTTGGTGACCGACGGCAATGAATAAGAAAGATGAGGCTGAGGATCTCTGGTGGAAGACGGCGAATAGGGGCTAAGAGTGAGCGGTGCTTGGCAACATAGTCCTGCAAGCACTTGCGTTTGTGCCTGAGGACGGAGATAGCCGCCTCCAGTTGTGCAATTTCTGCATCATAGCTGGCAAAATCGCTCTCTGCATCACGTAGGAGTTGATTTACGCGGACTGTTTCTTCCTCTGTAGCCTGAGCGGGATCACGCAATCGTTGGAATATCTTTTCCGGGTCGTCCGCGTCAGGGTCTACTACCACTCTGGGGTGAAAAATGGGATTGTCGCATTTGGGACATATAATCATGATGGGTCTGAAGAAAGGAGTTGAATTGATTAACCATAACAGTCAGATTTGGTTACTCACATTGCTAGGCTGGAGGACATTGGTTTGGTTTAACACGCAAATCGATAGCTCTTGCGGAGTCTGAAATGTATCGAGTCCCCAATGTGGCCCTGTTAGGATCAGAATCCTTTGACCTTTTCGGTCCGGTAAAGCCCATTCAATTCACGACCGACTTTAAAGACCTCGAACGACCCATCCGGACACTGATCTTCCCGTCACACAACTCAGTCAGTTCATAGGATAATACGTTTGCTACGGGCTTTTATGCTTGTAGTCTTTAGAGTTGGATAAATGCCCAATGAAGATGCATTCAAACCTCAAGGAAGCGTTCATCATTTCTTGGATTTGTGTTGAATCAAGACATAGGCTCTACAAGGTATTTCAGTAAGGTGATCATCATATGATATACAAATTATGTCTAGTAGGTTATATATCCTCCTGTCCTTTCAGGTCTGAATAATATTGCCCAGTGTGGCCCTTTTGGTTTCTTCTATGTGAAAGATGAGCAAGGTGGCAGCAGATTAGGCAGGTATGTGTGCATACCTTTGGAAAGGTGCTGTCTGCAGTTAGTGAGTTTATTACTTGCGGGTCTCATTTGATTGAATTTCTCTTCATCAGCAATCATTTTGGGTAGAATACTTTAGACGATGTTTTTTTGACTAGTCGGATCAATTGAATAATGTACTCATATCCAAGGCTCGATAAGCACTTGATACATCAATTTCCAATCTAGTATAATGCTTATCCTTGCCCCTAACAAGTTGTAAGATCAATCTATAGATTGTTCCAGAGAATTTGAGTCCAAGAACAGGAACTTGCTCCTCAATGAGATCATTCCATAATAAGCAATTTTGAGAAAATCTGCTCATTTTTATTACTTAAATATCTTCCTCAAATCTTGAGCTATTGGCATGGGTAAATTGCTACCCCTGATTTTAATCTTTCTCTCTCAGATGGCCTAAGTAAGCTACTTTCCCTGAACAACTTTATTTATCAACTTGAAAAAAAGACAGATTCTATTATGGAAGGAACTTCAGGGAACAATCTATAAATTGACTCTGCAACCTGTTTGAGGCAGAAATATCAAGTGGTTCATACGATATATTTGAATATATAGGGGACCAAAGCATAATTAAGATCAAATAGTACCTTTTATATACTAAAGGTAAATCTAGTCACTCGCTCTTCTCGGATTTAACATTATACAAAAAAAATACCGAGACAGACTGAATTTAGGTTACTAGAGTGATATCTATCTGCTGTATACATCCGCAACAAGTGGCCGTGGTTTTTTGGTTCAAATTAACCAGCGGTCAAGTTCCAGGAGAGTGGTGAATAGTATCAGACAGAGAAGGATGAGCTTCGCCGGCTGCCGGTCAACCTGACCAAGTAAATCACGTCATTTATCGATCCTAGTAGCCTGGTACTTGTCATAACGCGTGCTTGATGCACGGTTGCCTAAAATTGTGCCCATAACGGTCAATTTTTGCTGTCGTTACCTGAAAAAAAATTTCTGTAACAGCCCCTTTGGACCATTGCCTCCATACATATAATATCAGTATATTAGGTAGCCTGGCCGGGTCACTTGTAGACCAGTCCTCGGTCAGGTACCAGAAGTACGAACTAAACTCTTCTCTTGATAAGTCTGGCGTAAATAGTGTTTAAATTCAAGGCTTTAAGCTCACTTAATTAAGACCGAATTTGGATTCAAAGGTTGGTACATGAATATTCAACATAATCCAGGCACAGTCACAAGCCCTTTTCCTTTCTACATTTTTGTGATTTCACTATTGTCCTAAACAACTTTATACAGACGGAGAAAGTTCTTGCATTTTTCTCAACTTTTCATCCATAAGTGGATTACCGGGTGCGAGTCTAGACATTGCTTTGGCGATCAGGCTAACCGACTTCAGGTAATCACGAAGATTAGGATCCTGTTGTCCGCCCCTTGCTTGTCCCAGAAGTCGAATCTCGGTAGTGAGAACATGGTGAATAATAGACCATAGCATCTATATAAACGATTGAGGGTCGGCAGTCCTTGAAAAATGGAAAGAGCCTGTATGTTCACGTACAGCCATGATCGAATCAATGAATACCACATCTCTCCCATCAACTAAATCAATCATCTTTGCGGATTCGTTCGCCGCTTCTATCTTCAAGCTGTGAGTCCTCACACGTTCATCTGTGCCTGAGTGGGTCATAAGCTCGAAGAGTGTATATAATCGAATGATAGTGACTCGGGCGAGAGTATGAATGACAAGCAATTCCCTCTTCTCGGAACCCGAATGTGAAGTTCGAGTATAGGCAGAATCGGAAGGAGCGAAGTCTTGAATGGAGCTAATGGATGGGAGCCGAGATATGAATTGGGTCGTAACGCTCGTGAGATTATTAAGTACACTTAGGAAATTTTGGATAGACATGGCTGGATTTGGATCAGGCGAAGATTGATGTTGATACGAGCTGGTAAGCTTAAATGCTTGTTCGAAAAGAATGCAGACTTTAGCAAATAGAGCTAATGTAGAATGCGCATCATCTGGAGTGTTGGACAAGAAGCGTTGAATAGTATAGCTGCTACGGGTAGCAGGGATCAGTTTCACCTAGTGTTCATACCAGATCGGGTGAAAAAATCAAGGTACTTGTGAGATTGATAATAGCTCACCTGAGGCCAAGGTGTATCAACCCTCATGCCCGATGTCCAATACGGCAAACTAGAACCATGCCCTTGAACGGCCGCCCAGCGACTGTTCAGAGCCAACACAATCCAGAATGCATTGATACACTGAGCTTCTTCTTTTTCCCTTTGTAACTGAGTCTGGAAAGTCTCTGGAAAGTCTGAAAACCAGAGAAAGATCCTCCATCAGTGTAACTACTTCTGCCTAAAGCCATTTGCAACTGGCCTTGTGTAGGAATGACTTCTTCTTCAGACCGAATACGGTGCATACCTGTTCCTAGGACAAGAGAAATCGCAATGTTTACCGAGTATTGTCCTTTTAGTTTGCGACCTGTATGAAAGAAATATTGTGCGAGAAGAATGTGTGATTGTATTGCTTCAAGGACTTTCCGATGAGGGTAATTGGAAGGCAATGCGCTAATGACCAGCGTATTACGAGGCCGACCGAAGGAAGGACTCGTCCTTACTCAACACAGCTTGCGTAGGTGATCGGGGTTAGACCCATTTGGTATATCGTTGATCTTATCTCATTGGAGCTAGACCCATTAGGTAAATCATTATCTTATCTGAGTCCCATCTTACTTTGGCCTCGTACATGCCGCGCAAAGCGACGGCCCTCTTCCTTCATCGCTGGTAGGGTGACTTAGAATATGAGGGACACTGTTTGTCGCTCTGGAGAGGAATTCAGGCTCGAGAACAGTTACTTGAGCTGAAGTTGAAAGTCGAGAGCTCCAGAGAAATATGACATGCATCAATGCTGGAAATCTAGCATGACTAGTTCCCTGTGAAGAAGTCAACATGGTGGTGCAGATCTCATTCAAGTCCAGGAAAAAGCCGAGGTCATTCGCATAGGGAGTAAAATCGGACAAGCTGGAATTTGTGACAAGGGCAGTCAGCGCCAAAAAGATACTAAAAAGACGGCGTTCTCGACTTACAGATTTTTACGTAATTCAAATGGTACTTCTTCTGAGTTGGATCTGTAAGCTGTAGATGGGGCCCTGGATGGCGCTATCTCACTCATTATTCTTTTCTCGTCACTCAGCGTTAGAAAAGGGTTACACGACCTACTCCATGCAGACTGCGCTTGTGTGACAGTAGGTGTAAGATAAGGATCATGGAGAACGACGCTACCGCTCCGAATCGTTTGTCCCATAGTAATGGAGATTTCTCGTTCTTGAATTCGAGTTTCCAGTTCTCTAATTTGTTGTTCTAGGCGTTCTATTTGTGAACTTCCCCGACCAGGATATTCACAGTCGTGGAAACCACTTGTCGAACGTTCGCAGTTGGAACATCTAGGGAGGGCGCCATCGCATTTCTGGTATAGGTTCAACTATGAATGGACCAGTTAAATCGTGAATCAGCGGATTGACTTACAATCTTACGATGTCTGGTACACTCCACAGTTAGCTCTCCTAGTCACATAAGTCGCTTTCATTGAATTCCAACATACCTGCAGTTGGAGCAGGATCCTCCTCGTGGCATCCGTTGCGAAATGTTTCCTGACATCAACAAAATTAAATTTTGAAATCGTAAGGTTGAAGAACAGGTTGGGTTGTCTTTTCGTCTTTACTCAAGCTATAATCTTTTATACATTCGTTGGCATCCCTTGAAAAAAGCTCGGTCCTGAGCACCGGGGACCAACCCAATCTCCTTTCATAATCCAGCACTATCGAAGTGCGAATAGAATTAACCCGAGTGTTCACAGCGCAAAGACCGGTACATTCACCTGTTGGTATAATTGTCGTCGTGACAGTTGATCACCGCCACCACTATACAAAGTCATGAGATTAATCTGAGAGGGAAAGCCACCCTTTGGGAAAGTGGCAATATTGCCGCTCCTTTGGACATTGAAAGATACGTAAAGGATTCGAGCACCGTATCTATGGGACAATAAAGTCCGAGTGCACCACACTCAGACAGATAGTTGACGACTGTTGATCTGGTATGACTGTCCTTTTTACTTCGCTTCCGCTCCTTCCCCGACCCTGAGATAATTCTTGCGGAAACTCTCAAGATTACATTCAATATCTAGTATAATCCATGCTGTACAATGATTAAAGGGTCTGTAGATCAATTTCTAGTCTTCTTCATTACGATCCATTACCGACGTTCTTTTTACTTATTACAGCCGTCCTCTACACCTTTTCAGACATCTCCCACGCACACTAATTTACAATTAAGCTTACTGAGCCGATTATGACGAGCCCACTTTCTTCCTAGCAATCAAGACTTCAGAAAGCAGGGACATGGGTGGCGATGACACTTTTTGCCTGCAGATCTTTCCTTCTGTCAATAGTCCTCTTTTTTTTGCAACCTGTCATTTGATGTGGCTTGACAAAACTTTCTCTCTACCCCAAGGCGTCTCCACTATCTTGGGGATTAGGCATACACAATGAAGTGAGCTTCTTTGCCATTTAACAGTCGGCTTCTATTCTTGTTTTCGTGATCCTCTTCCCTCGTAAAATATGTAGCTTTACACAGTGATTCGGGCAGTAATCTCCCATCAGCAAAATCTTGCCTCAGACGCCAAAAGAGGGGAGTATAGTACCATGCCACCGAGACTTGTTGACACGTCGGATATTTATCTTTTACCAGATCTATTCAGTAGTTAAGTACGCCACGCTGACCCCGAAACCCCGAATGGACCCAAACTGAGCAGCGGTCGCATGTAAACCCTGACGCCCTTACCTACCCACATGCTTCCACTTCCATTCATCCTGGCCGGAAAAATTATTAGACATTAGACCGTATCAGCAACGCGTTTCGGCGGTATGCGCCGCGTTAAGAAAATTTCTTAACCGCAACCTAACCGTAGAAATTCGCACGAGTCAACGAGGCTGCTACGGTCTTGTCTGCGACAGTGCGAAGCCCTTTCTTTCCTACAAGGGCACCGAATATGTGCAAGGGTACCGTTGAGAGTATGTACAAGAGTACTTTACGTCGCTTGGTCTGGGCAGCGTCCAACAAAAGACTACAAACGAGGGGAGTGCACACTGGCACGCGTCGTGTACAGTCAAGTGATGTCATATTTAAATAACCGAGACGGGCTCGGACAACTCCGAAATCAAGAAAAAACGCGCTGCTGACGGTCTATTCCCAAAACTCCGTTCATGGCCGTTCATTCATCTTTCCATATATAACATAATAAACAGGTATGAAATTTTTTTGATGTCGTTTTGCATAAAAACGGGATCTGGATCGGGTGATACCTTCCCCGTCGCCTCTGTACAAAAAATGAGAACCTGCGGTGGAGTTAGAAGTTTGGAATAGGTTTTCTCCCGTACGCGCTGTACTTTTGTTCTTTTTTTCTTCTGCAACTCCCGTTGTGAACGGTAGACATGCACCAGTTATCGGCGAGAGAATAGTATTTGTCTTTGGCATTCTCCAGTTTGCATTTCTCCCATTCGGGTTCCTAATGGGAAAGACATATTTTGATATCTGGAAAGCTTGAATTACCAGTGTAGTATTCCAAGAAAACTGCTTTGATTATTCTTCTGCCAGTGAATCAGATCTTCAGCTACGATCTTCTACACCCTAAATTCCGTAAACTTTGCTCAAAATTTCTACGCATCCGTCCTGTACTCAATCCAGTAAATGTCCCCCCCCAGAAAAAGAAGAAAGTGAAAAAAAATCACTCACCTATAACCTATCTTCAAACTTTCTTCCTTCCTCACCTCCATCAGGTTCAAGAAACTCACATAACCTCTTCCCCTTCCTTCCCTTCGTCTCTCCTTGAAAAGCACTTCAAAAAATCAGAACGGTACTGCCATTTAGTGGCACCCATCTTAGGCAATTCCGTATCAGAGTGTTAGTATGGGCCAAAGGAAAACTAGACATTTAGTGTACAAACAAAAAGAACGCTCATTTTTCTCATCGCGTATGTGGTTGAATCTAAAAAAAATTACTTCTCAATGTAGTAAGTCTCCAGTATTTTGCCTCTGGGCGCATCAACCACCTCTTTCCTGAGCGGGTACACAGCCAAAAGCGAGTGTTACTGGTACTGGAGACAACAACCAGACATCGTGTTTCTTCGCGGCTTGCACCGTTTAACAGAGCAAATGAAGGACGAGGAAGGCTGGTGCCAAATTGTTGAATTGGATTATGAATGAACAGAGGTAGAGACAGAAGGGTTTTTTATTGTTCTGTGTCTGAGATGTGTTAATAATTCAGACTCAAGTAGCACCCTTGGTCACTTTGGACTGCTCAGGATTGGTCACACCGAGCGTTCTCCACTGGGTAATCGATAATTTCTAGTTCCTTTTCTGCTCGGTCAACAAAGGTTTTGATTGTTGAGGAATCAGAGAGCTCCATCGTCCAGGCTTAGACGTGGGGAATTTCGTTTCTTGGATCATTGTTACATCTAAAAGCACAAAATTTGAGTCAGTCTCTCGTCCTCGTGAACAGGTCGTGAAAGAAACCCACATCTTTCTTCGCCCTGTCTCTTTTATCCTAAATCCAACACGCCCCCGTTCTTCGCCTTCACGAGCGAGTTCAATACATTTTTTTGGTCTTGAAATTGGATTTTCAAAGGTATAGACCAGTTCAACCCAGGAGAGTCGAGCTTGAGAGAGAAAGGGTGATAGATAAGACAAGGGAGATATCCATATACAACGTCTTTTATAGTACGAATACCGCTGACATCGGTGGAAGTTTTCCCGTCCTGAGTACGAGTATAGACGTTGGTGATGTAAGACGAATATGGTAAAATTTGCGATCTTAGTGTGAGTTTTCGGCTCCATTCCGAGTTGGTTCATTCATGATGTAAAGGGCATTGCAAAAACCTGCGACGACACTAATTCACGAGGCCTGAGGTTTACCAAAGGTCTCATCAATATCCTTAGATGGAGCTTTAAGTCTGCCTTCTTTGCTCAAAGGTTTGAATTTGTCAATCAAGCGTGGCGGGTCAAGTATGGCAAGTAAGAGGCCTGGTATGGGCGCATAAGTCCTCTGGAATGGACTTATCAAGGAAGTCAGAGGCTGATCCATGCACTCGAAGAAGCCGGAGTCTCTGATGCCTGATTGGTAATAAAGGTTTTGACAAACAAGACCACATCGGTGACCGAATATCATGAGCTTGTTCATGTTTGGATTAAAGGCTGTTGGCACCCGGTCCTTTTACAATAGACTAATCGTCTCGGTAAGTGACCTAGGCTCGAAGTATAGATTCTCTTCCCCAACTTATCTTCATATTTTCTTCCTTTCTGTCTGTTGGAATTCATGATATATATTTGATATCAGTTTCACAGACAACTATTGTTTTACTTGAATAAAGTATCTATAGCTACCTACAGCCACATATAGCCACACTCATTGTCTCTATTATTGTTCATAGCTACCTTGTTCTATACTTTGTACTTACCTGTTGTACATAGATACATTGTTATCTTCATAGTTACATTGTCATAGTGCTATACTCATAGTTACTTTATCTTTACCAGTATATAGGTAGGTAGAAATCATGTACCAACCTTATGCGATTGCTGCGAGCTCAACGCAAACGCAATGCAAATTATCCAGCTCCATGTTATGTGGTCCCAGACATAAAACTTCAATTCTAACACTGTCACCTGTGCTCTGTGCACTATTGACTCTCCATGAGTCACTGCTCCGGGTGCATTTGCCTCCGTGGCCGATCTCCGTGATCATCGCTCCGTGCGCTGGACCTCCGGGCTGTCCACTCCTGCTCCGTGCATCTAGGCCTCTGTGGCCCCTACTGCTCCGTGCATCTAGGCCTTCACGGCCCCCGTACATACATGTATATATGTCGTATAGGATTCGAGATATTCTCACCTCATTCTCTCATGGAATCCTCACATCGCTTTCAGTGACTATTCCATTCTTTTTTGGGCTACATCTGTCCAGTCATCGTTTCATAATTTTCTCTCAACGCAACGGTTAACGCACCGAAAGACGATTAGAGACAGCCTCGTATTCATTGGTAAAAAGATGAATCTTGAGTAGTGTTATGCGAGAGTTCAACATCTCATGGCTTTCAACCCTCTCGATTCAAAAA
>ML179674.1:42662-59733 GCA_004369135.1 Dendrothele bispora CBS 962.96
TTAATATGAAACGAAAGGCTTCGTTAAAATTTCCTTAATTAACTTTTACGACGCATTTTTAGGCGCGAATCCGTAATGGCTCTTAACGAGTGGACTGTTTCCGAACTTCGTCCTCCTTACCTTCTAACAAACGGCTCTTCTTAAATTTCCGTGAAGAGATACCGTATTGTAGAAAATTTTACCATCTAGCTGGATAAATGTTCCCACGGGCCGGGCCCCATAGGCCCTGGCCTCCATCCATCCATCCAAGTCGTCAGTTTGGGGAATTTAAAAAAAAACTGGGGGAATCTAAACTCCAGTCCATACGAGGAGGGTCACACTTTATGCCAAGAAGTTACTAAATACTCATCTTATCATAGAATCTTACATCAAAGTGACGTAAAGTACCTGAACTCGGTCCGTTTGTCTGGTCCAGATTATTTTTCACTAAATAAACAGAGGTCAAGTTTTTAGGTTTAACCACTTGACATGAACTGTCATTGGATTTGGAAGTATGGACAAGTCTCTTGGGGTTAAGACTAGAGAAATTCAGTTCAGTATATCTTTTGAAGTTCTTGCCCACACATACTTAACAGTTTCCTGTTTTTCCTGTTACTTGACTACTGTTTGATAAAGGTTTAATCCATTATAAGGGTGTGGGTCCATCCATCCAAACTCGGCGATCCAGGAATTTTAAAAAAGGCTGGGGACCAGTATTTAAAAAGCCCCGTCTGTGGGAACGTGCTTCGAAAAGTCTCAGCAAACAGTTCCTATAGAAAAACCAGATAGATACTGAGCGCCCCGGCCATCTCGAGATCCTCGTAAACTCCCTAGTAACTCGGTTCAGGTTAGGAAGAGGCAACCCTTTTTCCCCTCACATAATTCCATCGCCAGTTTGGTTCCCACGGGCCGGGCCCTATAGGCCCTGGCCTCCATCCATCCATCCAAGTCGTCAGTTTGGGGAATTTAAAAAAAACTGGGGGAATCTAAGCTCCAGTCCATACGAGGAGGGTCACACTTTATGCCAAGAAGTTACTAAATACTCATCTTATCATAGAATCTTACATCAAAGTGACGTAAAGTACCTGAACTCGGTCCGTTTGTCTGGTCCAGATTATTTTTCACTAAATAAACAGAGGTCAAGTTTTTAGGTTTAACCACTTGACATGAACTGTCATTGGATTTGGAAGTATGGACAAGTCTCTTGGGGTTAAGACTAGAGAAATTCAGTTCAGTATATCTTTTGAAGTTCTTGCCCACACATACTTAACAGTTTCCTGTTTTTCCTGCTACTTGACTACTGTTTGATAAAGGTTTAATCCATTATAAGGGTGTGGGTCCATCCATCCAAGCTCGGTGATCCAGGAATTTTAAAAAAGGCTGGGGACCAGTATTTAAAAAGCCTCGCCTGTGGGAACGGATAAATTTTGCCAGTTTTGAATATTTTGGCTACTCAGAAAATTTCCGCCTGAACAGTAATTTCCAAAAATATCTAGTTTCCAAATATGGAGCTAGCTCAGAAAATAGGTTCACTTAGGTGAAGTTTTGTCACGCTGAGCAGGGGCGTAACCGTCGCGAATACACGTCACGGATATTCCGTTTGAGCTACTACAACTTAATGTGCCTTGTAGGGCTACCAGAAATTAAGGTAACCTATCCTCGTGTTTCCAGAATTAACTGAAATGAAAATAAAAAAGATAAAGAAAAGAGTGGGAGATACCGAAACTCGTGTAGGGAAATACCACTGTAAGGGTTTTGCATCCTCAATCGGAATTTTTCGTAGGAATATTTGCGATGCCTTAAACGAACTATTGCAGGTACTTCCTTGAACCAAAGCAGGTTTGACCAAGGCAACGCCCATGAAATCAGAAGTGAAAATTTCTGATCCGAGCTAAAAATAGCGGTAACAGATACACCTACTGTGGACCTGTTGCAGGAACAAGTATTCGCTTTACAAATACTTCTTAACCCTTTCATACCAGAAGTACCGACATTTACGCGGATAGACTGGATGAATTCACTATTTGGCGACGTCGTACGTTATACGAAGCGGACGCGCTTTAAAGTGAGAGATGGTGCAAGACATCTTGAGACGTCGGTGTCAGGACGTAATTTCTCAAAAGCTTGTAATACCTTGAATTAGGGTAAGAAAACAATTTCTAAGAACTAAAATAGCTTAGAGAAGAGATATAAGACCTCTATTTTGTAAAAAATGCGATTCTGATTTGAATGCGTTAAGAGTAACGTTTACCAGTTTCGAAATGGCGGACATGGTTGAGACTAACCTGTAGTCTTTGGGGCTTGAACTAAGCAACTATCTGAGACGTCGGTGACAGGACGTGGTTTTCTCAATCAGTACAAGTTACAAGTACAGTTTCATGCAGAATTTACCTTTGTTGTTTGGGGAATAGGTAAACGCGTGGAATGTACGACGTAAACAACTAATAGGTGCCAGACTGATTGCACTACTGCTTCAGAAAACGACGATTAATCGCGTGATGACCGACGTAATCGTGAACGACGTTAAACGCGCTCGACGTAACGCGATTTCTGAGGTAATGGCGTCATAACTGGAATACTGAAAACAGTTATCGCGAGTGAAAATCGCGGTGTATACCGAAACTCAATTAGAGCGGTAAAAAGAAATGAAAAGTGATAAGCCGACGAGCCGACGAGAAAATTCGCGGTTGAATCGCGGTAAAATACGGTAAAAAGAAAATAGGCCGTCGAAGAATCACGGTAAATGGCCGACGAGTAGTCGTGGTTTAATCCGGGTAAGTACAAATGAAAAATCAAAATGTTTCATCTATGCGAATGTATGAAGAATCCATCATAAATCGCTCCCCCTCACAACTTGAAACAAGGTAAAGATAGATGTTGATACGTGTCGGAGAAAGATATACATCGTATACAGAATATGGATACTCGTGACGTACCAGACACGTGGGGAGAAACATCATATATTCCTGTCAACAATGGACGGAACTATGTCCAGAAAAGGGAAATGACCTCCTCGTCAGCGGGATTCAGGAAGATTCATATAATGATTGCAGATTGAAGAAACAGGGGTCTATACAGCACCATCCAGTACGGCGACACGTAGACATCATCGTAAACGGCGGGAGCTGTCAAAATCCTATCCTCTCGTCTGCTCACTGTTCCTCTCCTGTCTTACTCGCCATCTTAGACCCTCTCTTCTCTTTCTACAACTCCTTTCCTTGGTCGATCTTCCTCTGTTCCTTCTCGTCCTTCTCCGGCTTGACCTCGTTTGGACCCTCGGGCTTGCAAGTTGTCGCCGACGTCAAGGCGAACTCCTGTTATACCTTCAACTACTCGGAAACGGAGGTCCGGGAGGTGGTGGAGTCCGAGGTAAATGGGGAAATGAAGCGGTAGAAGGCCGTGTGGCCCTACCATAAGTACACTGTTTTAAACCCCCGGCACGACCTCTCTAACGCCTTCTTATGCTTGGTTGTGAAGACGTGTTGTCAGCGTTGCCAAAATACGTGATGTTCAGGTTTTAGGGTCCATCGCTACTTTTAGAAACCCGTGGTAAATGAAGCTCTTAGCTAACCCTTCATCGTCAGAACGGTTACAGGCCAGGCCCGGTCCAGGCCCGTTTTAAAAAACCGGGAACTGGGCCTGGACCTCCAAGCCAGGTGGAGAGTCGACCGGGGGCCGGGACTTGGTCATCCTGGACCGGGAGAACCCGGCCAGGTCCCAGTCTTGTCCAGGCCGGAGCCTGGGGTTTTGTCTCCTTTTTAAAAAATTCAGTCTTTTTTAACTTTGTTCAGTTTTTTTTTAGTATGTATTATAATAAGACAGTGATAACCGTTCCCCTCTCTGACCTTTTCCCACTTTAATGCTCCGGCTTAAATACTCCTGAGCAAGAATGAATTGACGAGAGCGTGACACCGACACGGGCAAGGGTTACAATAGAGGAAATCCATAAGTAGTGCAATGCAATACGAGCCTTATTTGAAACTGTTTCGTTATGGAAGACAACATTTATTCTGGTGTGGATACGAGGCTGCCAAAGTATTATATTCTCCCCCTTCCCGGCATAGTTTTGCCATCATCCTCACGTTTTAGTGTAGAGTTGGGTGTCGCCATTAGTGTAGAACCATAAAGGCACAGAACTAGGCTCGGGAAACCTTATTCTGGTATTGTAGGTAAGCGGGGTTTGCACCAGCACTTATAATTCCTACAATATTCTTTCACTAAGTAGGGTTTTTCTGCAATAACATATTTATAGGGGCCGATTATCCTCATTTATGTTACTAGCCCGTGAGGGTATTATTTTCCGCAGATGCCATGAGGTCCGAGATGCCGAAAAATGGCAGGTTCAGGTTCCTCTTCCGAAGGCAAAGAGCGGGGGACGTAAGGATTGCTAAGGTAGCTAACCTTGCGTAAATCCTGTCCGTCTTATTTGGGAAGGACCGCGAGGAGGATGAGAGCTATTACCTACGATCATCTTCTGCGTCAGGAATCAATCTTGGAGGATTGATAAATGGGATCCATCATCATCGGGTGCCGAAAATGACAACTTATGAGACAGTCTGAAGGTGCTTTGATGCTAACCCTTCATTTCGGGATGCTTTGATGCTAACTCCACGAAATATAAAATACTTCAGCCGATAAGTAGACGCGTAATGCTATTTGCCTTGTCCAAAAGGAGCAAAAACTTAAGATACACCATGCATTCCGATTTAGGAGTGATTTCACGAAGAAACTCCCCCTTACTTCCGATATGGTAAGTACTGCCAATTAAGGCGACGGAGTGGTATTCAGTTTTTAATTTAGACGGCAAAGTCTACGGTGAATTCAAATGACACGAGTCTAATGCAGCCTAAATAAGGCGCAAAGTGCTTTATCAATCGCGCAAAAATGCAGCGTATGATAGTACTGAACAAAAATCCGAGTAGATAAGCACTAATGCAAACACAGAGTGTGTTGCATGCTCAAGTGTTTGAGAATTCATGAAAAGGTATATTTCTTCAGCAGGATTATAAAAAATCACAAAGAATAACCTAATCGGCGATGTATTGTCTCTCGAGATGAAAAGATGCAAGTGTCTGCAATTTCTTGCGACATCATGCTGTAGGTAGGAATAAATTCCAATAAATGACGTTTGTTGGTAAGGTAAAAACCTTCTAACCAAATGTTAACTCCCTCAAAGTGCTGAGCGTCACCTCGCACTAAGGTTATCACCCTAAAGGGTTCCCAATTGAAAGAAAAATCATTGATTCAACGTCTAGGACTTAAAACGACTGGTTCGATCATATAGAGATCCGATCTTAAGACTAAGATAGACATTTCCATAGAGGAAAGTCGTTAACTCTTACACTTCTCATACTTGGCAGCAGAATAAATGCGCTCATATATTCAAAGTATATAAAATACAGTGGAGTAACTAATAAAATACTAGCTTAACTCACTCACCTTGCAGCATATTGACGCGCATTGGTTACACTGTTAAGAGTTTATCTTTGTCTTAGGGGTCCAAGAAAACTTCATCGAAGTCTTTCCCAAAGTTAATCAATCCACGAGGGATCGAAATCCACAGCCTTCCAGCCCGGACTGAGGGTCTGACATGACAATGTCTTCAAGGATTGGCAATTAAGCCAATGTCCCTGACGAAATCATAGATTTCTTTGTAAAAGAATAAAGGTTATCAAAGGATTAAAGAATGGATGACGCACAGAAAGTGCATGCCTGGTCCGTTCCTTGCTGTCGATACCTGCAGTGTAATTAAACGCGCGAGTTACGACTTAGCGTGATATGCAGATCAAAGTTTTGCAGCGCACGAAGCGCACAGAGATTATGATCGCATCCTTTGAGTAAGCAGATCAAAGAATTGCAGCGTATTTAGACGCGCGACATCAATGATCGCAACCTTCTTCTCATCAACCGTGGCATTCCTAATGACCAGTCTGCAAGGCAAAAGCCTGCGATCTGAAGTCGGGAAGCCATCCTTCCACTAACAGCCAAAAAGACAGTGGCACTCATGCCGAAGTTACCATCAGAGCGCTCGTTCAAAGTGAACAGCAGCATCCGATTAAACTGCATGACGTAAGAGATGCTGATCAGGGAGCTTTAACAGCGTCACCTGATAAAAGAGTTTGGAACGGTAAAAACCGTGCTGGTGGCCGTAAAAACGTAATGTGAGCGGAGGCAGGATGTTTATCGGGAGATCGATAGCTATCTAAGGTAAAGAACCGACGGCTAAAGCCATGGTATACCTGACATCTCCGGCACTGGTGGAAAAATTGTCATAAAAGACGAAAAAGGTCTAAAGGAATTAAAATTCCTTCAGTGTCAGTGATCGGCAAGACGGCCGTCAACAATGACATTCCACTGGCCTTGAGGCATCAAAAGATGCTAGATCTAGGTGGGGATGAGCTAACTAAAGCATACGACTTTTTAATAAAAGTGTAAAAAAGGGTTTGGAGAGTCAGACCGACAGCGTTTGTCCTACACTGTTTAAGAGTAAAAAGCAGCCACAAGGGCGCTACTCAACGGTGACATCAAACACGCAGCACAAAGCTAACATGCTTTTTATCCAATTTCCCAGATATGCAGCACAAAGCTCACATAAATCCGGTACTAGCTCAGTATTCGCGCTGTACTCCAAGTACTGCAGCAAAAAACTGGTAAAAATAAATCGCGCTGTGCACCAAGCACTGCAGCGGGTCTAATTTCGGGGGCGTTATGCGGATTTGAAATGATCGCAGCGATTTTAACCAATGTGTATATTGATTGCAGCGGATAAAACGCGCAAATTAATTACAACAAAGATAATTACGTAGATCAACTAATCGCAAGGTTATTGCTGTGGATCGGTCCGATCGCAGCATGTAACAATGCGCAGATCGGTGATCGCACAAAGATTGCAGCGTGTGACAATGCGCAGATTGATGGGAGCAACCTGCAGATTAGGATCGCAGCGGATAAACGCGCAGATCAAAATCGCAATAAAAAGAGTAACAACGATCGCAGCAGATAAAACGCGCAGATCAATAATCTATCTAATTAAAGAGAGAGAAAAATTACCGCGATAACTATGAGAGAGATCAATGAATGCAGCGTGTAACGACGCGCAATCGGATCACCACCTCGTTTCCAGATAGTCGGAGATCAACCACCTCCTGAGCTAACATCAAGGTTTGCAGCCATTTATGGCACATGTTACGACGAGCTACAAAGGAGGGTGGACCTCGGGGCCCATAACCTGTCGAGGGCAGCTACTGCTACTAGTGAGTGCACAGCGGCATGACCTACCACGACATATCTGGGGACAGAGAAGTTAGACGTTAGTAAATAGACTTAAAGGACTTAGGGCGACTGCTCCTCCAGTAAAGGGAAAAGACTTGTATTAAAGACAGGTGACTACTGTCCTTATATACTATAAGAAAGGGTGCACAGACCATGCAGTGCTCATAGGTACAGATCATATTCTACATATAGAAAGAGGCTGTGCATAGTTGTAGATGGAAATGGAACAAAGTTCAACATGGATTGATAGTGAGCTTTTTTTAGAGTGGTTGAAGAGGTGCTACGGACCGGCAACAAGAGAAAAGGCAAACGGCGAATGGAGGGCACTTATTTTTGATCAGCACGAGTTGCACCTCTCTTACGATGCAATCAAATTTGCTTTGGACCACCGAATTGTTTGTATTGGATTGCCACCGAAGACAAGTGGTGTCACCCAGCCCTTGGACGTGTCATGCTTTCGACCACTTCAGCAAGCTTACGGTCAAGCAGTAGATGAGGAAACTAGAGGTGCAGTAGCCATCGCAAAACAGGATTTCCCTCGGTGTGTTTGTAATTATATATGCGGAACGACCTGTGACTGAAGCATCTTAGCATTTTACCTCGTGCTCGAGAAAGGGCTTTTACAAGAACTAATATTGTTACTGGATTCGAACGTACAGGAATTTATCCATACAATCCTAGTCGCTTCAAAGTTCTTCACCAGTACCGAGAGGAACAAGCCAGTAACTCAAACACAACCAGCCCCATTCCATCATCCTCTACCTCCCCTGATCCAGCTACACCACGCCAACGTGAAATAACAAACGAAGTCTTCAATAAGAGCCAAAGTATCATCCAGTCACTGCCTTCAACTCCAAGTAAAGTAGTCCAAGCTCTTGTTGACATAACCAATGAGGCTACTCGCTTGCATACTCGAGTGGGCATCCAGAATGGCCGTATCCGAGAGCTCCAGAAGACTGAACCTGGTCACAAAAAGAAGGGGGATTGACATCGGGTTCCAGGTCAAGCACGGGTTTATGACCAAGATGAACTTAATAGAATGCGGGAAGAACGTGACCGCAAAGATGCCGAGAAAGCTGCAAAAGCTGGGCGGGGACGAGGGAGAGGAAGAGGACAAGGGAGAGGAAGAGGACAAGGGCAGGAAAGGACAATGCGACGACGAGGCGAGGGCGAGGGAATGGAGTGCGTGGGTGTGGAAGTAGCCATGGCAATACAAATCAAGACGAGTCGGATGGGGAGTCAACTGACACGTCAGATGGGTTAGGTGGCTTGTCGAGGGAGCTTGTAGAATCATTCAATGGAGAGATTCCCATCATAGTGGATGAGGAAAATGAAGGGGGAGCGGTGTTAGATTGCGATGTGAGGGATGAGGAGGAGAGGGTGAGTGATGATGGTAAAAAACGCCATGCTTCATCTCCCCCATGTGCTACCTGCTTCCAGAAGCGGTGTAGGCTGTCCGGGAAGTAATTCTGCATATCATAGAGCCTGTCTGCCTTGCTTGAAGTACGCTTTTTTGGATTTTTTGGGATTTTACAGTCATTTTTTATTTTTCTTGGGCACATAGTGTAGTATAGACATAGCTACTGTATCATATTCATAATCTACACATTAAATAGTTGTCATAAAAAAAACCGCTTCAAAAAACGAGCTCTGTGTGTCTCAAAAATCGAATTTTTCGCTTATTGGTCATTTTTCGCTAAGGGGTTCACTTCTGTATATATGATCCACACATAGGATGTCTTAGCTTTAAAGTAGAGTAGAGAAATGTATACCGACAGTACGTATACCGCCGCTCCTAGTCCCTTTTGAAACTCAGTAACTCAGCTGCTTCCAGATCATCGAACTCCCACATCTAGTACAGAAGCGAACCCCTTAGCGAAAAATGACCAATAAGTGAAAAATTCGATTTTTGAGACACACAGAGCTCGTTTCTTGAAGCGGTTTTTTTTCATGACAACTATTTAATGTGTAGATTATGAATATGATACAGTAGCTATGTCTATACTACACTATGTGCCCAAGAAAAATAAAAAATGACTGTAAAATCCCAAAAAATCCAAAAAAGCGTACTTCAAGCAAGGCAGACAGGCTCTATGATATGCAGAATTACTTCCCGGACAGCCTACACCGCTTCTGGAAGCAGGTAGCACATGGGGGAGATGAAGCATGGCGTTTTTTACCATCATCACTCACCCTCTCCTCCTCATCCCTCACATCGCAATCTAACACCGCTCCCCCTTCATTTTCCTCATCCACTATGATGGGAATCTCTCCATTGAATGATTCTACAAGCTCCCTCGACAAGCCACCTAACCCATCTGACGTGTCAGTTGACTCCCCATCCGACTCGTCTTGATTTGTATTGCCATGGCTACTTCCACACCCACGCACTCCATTCCCTCGCCCTCGCCCTCGTCGTCGCCCTTGTCCTCTTCCTCTCCCTTGTCCTCTTCCTCTCCCTTGTCCTCTTCCTCTCCCTCGTCCCCGCCCAGCTTTTGCAGCTTTCTCGGCATCTTTGCGGTCACGTTCTTCCCACATTCTATTAAGTTCATCTTGGTCATAAACCCATGCTTGACCTGGAACCCGATGTCAATCCCCCTTCTTTTTGCGACCAGGTTCAGTCTTCTGGAGCTCTCGGATACGGCCATTCTGGATGCCCACTCGAGTACGCAAGCGAGTAGCCTCATTGGTTATGTCAACAAGAGCTTGGACTACTTTACTTGGAGTTGAAGGCGGTGACTGGATGATACTTTGGCTCTTATTGAAGACTTCGTTTGTTATTTCACGTTGGCGTGGTGTAGCTGGATCAGGGGAGGTAGAGGATGATGGAATGGGGCTGGTTGTGTTTGAGTTACTGGCTTGTTCCTCTCGGTACTGGTGAAGAACTTTGAAGCGACTAGGATTGTATGGATAAATTCCTGTACGTTCGAATCCAGTAACAATATTAGTTCTTGTAAAAGCCCTTTCTCGAGCACGAGGTAAAATGCTAAGATGCTTCAGTCACAGGTCGTTCCGCATATATAATTACAAACACACCGAGGGAAATCCTGTTTTGCGATGGCTACTGCACCTCTAGTTTCCTCATCTACTGCTTGACCGTAAGCTTGCTGAAGTGGTCGAAAGCATGACACGTCCAAGGGCTGGGTGACACCACTTGTCTTCGGTGGCAATCCAATACAAACAATTCGGTGGTCCAAAGCAAATTTGATTGCATCGTAAGAGAGGTGCGACTCGTGCTGATCAAAAATAAGTGCCCTCCATTCGCCGTTTGCCTTTTCTCTTGTTGCCGGTTCGTAGCACCTCTTCAACCACTCTAAAAAAAGCTCACTATCAATCCATCCATTAGGTGAAGCTGCAAAGAGTGCTTTCTTGAGTAAGGAATCTTTTGCCCAGGCAAAGGAAGGCTGCTTTCCCTTCATGATAATGAAAGGTGGAAGTACAGTGCCATCAGCACCAATGCAGTCAACAACCGTGATGAGCTCGCGATTGCCATCTTGTGGAACTGTTGATTTGCCGGACCCCCCATCTACATCTCTCCAACCAGACCTGAATATAACAACATTATGGCGCCAAGGCACCCCCAATAGAAATCCCTTTTCATCGACATTCGCAATGTTCCAGTAATTCACACTGTATGGCGGGTTTTGGACACGCTCAAGCTATAAAAAGGTCAGTCTTCAGGTTGTCAAATCAGAAGGGAGACAACGCACAATCCTAAAAAATTTGTCCAAGCGCTCAGGATCTCTCTCAGCAACACTTCGTGCAACATCCTTCTTGTCACTTGGAGATGTTCTTAATTCTGGGAACCGTTTCATAAACCGTCGAATCCACGTCGCTCCGACTGTCTCACTGCTACCTCGCTCCTGGAGAACATCATTTGCACGGCCCGCAATGATCGCATGTGATAGATGAATCCCCCAGTCATCCAGCTCTTTCAACCAATCTCGCAACTCCTTCTCCTCAATACTCGACAACTTCTTTCGGTGCTCGTGTGCTTCTGCACGGCTTTTTCGACCATGCTGACGGTGCCATACTGATGATCCAGGCAGTCCCTGACGCTGCGCTGCTGTATGATATGTAGAGCTGCTGTTCCGGTCCCCGATTGCCCTTTGAAAAGCATTTTCACAAGTCTTCACCGCTTCTTGCTTCTTCTGCTGCTTTGTGTCCGCGTGGTCGACCACCGGGTTTGTGATTTGTACTCATGAGAAGGTGTAGAAATGAGAATATGCGAGGTTGTAGAGAACATTGGGCAGGCGTCTGTCATTCCAACTAGTTATTCACGTGACATTTCGCTTAGTGGTTTTTGTGTGTCTTCGCAATCATGAACAAAATACAAAGATATCAGGCCCTATACAGGCTTGTAAAAAATCTAAGAAAATTTGCACATTATTCTGCCATCTAATTGAGCTGGACTAAAAAAAAAAGTTGTTGAAATGAGCAAGAATGAAGATGTGATCGACCGATTTCATTATTTTGTTTCGTTAAGGGGTTCGCTTCTGTACACGAAACCTATCAATGAACAACTTGTATCAATATTGAGACAAGATACAAATAACAGCTACAGCTAGGCTTGTCCTGCTCACTGGCAGAATTGCAAGTTTGAAGCCAGACAATCCTTCTCGAGGCCACGAGATTTCAATATCAAACAATATACCTATTACAGGTCCGGAGTAGAAGCTATGCCTAAGGAATAATCTCGACCTGTAGTCCCAACCTTTCCAGTTCTCTCAACGGCTCATACCCCAACGCTTGTTCTCCCTCCCTTCCATCACCAACAACTTTGATCGAATGCAAGCACGCAACTCCTAATGCAGATGCACAAGTGGGATCTGGAATCCACCTCGACCTGACCATTTCGTGCAGCGCCTCAGTTGTGAAAGTGGCTCTGCGACATCCCATGCGCAAACAGAGGTGTAGAAGTCTTGGGAGGCGAAGTTCTGCTCCGAACAACGGACCGACGTTTGTCTGGCTAATGCAAAGTCCATAGAGGAACTCATCACAGATCAATCTCTCCTCCGAGTCAGGTGTGTATGCATCGCTGTGTTCTGTGATCTCTAGTTCTGTCAGACAAGAGAGACAGTCTAAAACAGACAATAAATTGAAGGCAGTGATGGGGAGTTTGATACAAAGAGAGGACAAGGTAAACAAGCCTGAATTGTGAACAGTTGACCGAGCAACAAAGCTGTTAAAAACGTCGAGAGGCCAGGTCATTCTAGGCTCTTGAATTTTCCCGTTGGGTGGATCGCTAATAGAGACAGTCAAATGCCTCAAAGCTGGAGCAGTCAACTTTGAGAAAAGGACTGTAAGTCCACAGTCGAGCTCTACTGAATATTCAAATTGGATATCGATGCTAGACAGACAAGGAAGAGTGATGGGCTCTTGTCTGTTCACGAGGTCAAGGTAGTGTCGAGAAGCCGCAAGATTGGAGCTCAACAGGCTAGAATTGGAGCATTCTACTTCGCACACTGTGAGCTCTGAGAGATGATTACATCTATCCAAAAGTTTCCAGAGGTCCAACACATGTAATTTCGATAGTTCAAACGTGGTAATCTGTGTCCAAGGAAATTGCTGAAAAACAGGGGAACCGAAGTCACGAGGCAGATGAGGCGACATGGTCTGAGCCGAGTTTATTTCAAGATGACAAAGGCGGGGCGCTTGGTAGATAGGAAGGGCGGGAGACCATCCCTCCATCAAAACACCTGCAGGTAGCCTGAGGTATTCCAGGCATGGCATATCTGAAATGGATGCAATGGACCCTGGCGCGTGTACAGAACGTTGAGAGTAACAGCAGTCAATAACCAAAGAGCTGCAACGGCTATAGACCGGCTGAAGAATCTCGCCAACTGCTGCTTGGAAGGCGGCATCCGGATGGGAATGAAACGAGCAGCGGTCTATATGAAGATCCACAGTTAACGGTACCCGCACAATGATTGTTTGAGGTGAAAGGAGAGAAAATATTGGAAACGAGCCATATATTTCTGACTTCTGGGATCATCTTCAATAGAAAGGTCAAGGTAGCTCCAAAGACGCGGCGATTCCAAAGCGACTCTTCGCCAGCCAATTGAAACCCAACTTAACAAGATAGAGGACGATCTGTGGTTGCTCGGGGTTCCAAGGAATAGCGAGAATGTTCCTAAGGATATTTGGTTTGGGTACTGACGACAATAGGTAAGAAAGATGAGGCTGAGGACCTCTGGTGGAAGACGGCGGATGGGGACTAAGAGTGAGCGGTACTTGACTACGTAGTCCTGCAAGCACTTGCGTTTGTACTTGAGGACGGAGATGGCCGCCTCTAGTTGTGCAATTCTGCATCGTAGCTGGCAAAGTCGCTCTCTGCATCATGTAGGATTTGATTTATGTAGGTCGCTTCATCTTCTGTAGCCTGAGCAGGATCACGCAATCGTTGGAATATCTTCTGTGAGTCTACCGACACTCTGTGGTGAAAAATGGGACTGCCGCATTTGGAACATTGAGGCATGATAGGTCTGGAGGAAAAGAAATGAAAAGATTAACTATACTAGGTAGATTCCCGCTACCTTAAGTAGTGGGTCTTATCGTGCGGTTCCCGTTTGCAATTTGGCAGACAAAAGGTTTTTTGGTCCTGGCCCGTCCAACTGCGGCCCGTTGGTCCACCTCCAGATATTTTCATCGTTTTTGGTCCCGGTCCGTGCATCACCCTTGCGTTTCATAAACCAACGTTCCCGTGACCATCCTTCTTTTTGACACCCATCATGTCCAGCCTCCTCTCCATCCGCAACATCCCCGTCGTCAATAACCAGTGTAGGGCCTGCTGGCGCGGCATTGCCCACTACCTCAAACTACTGTTCACGCCTTAATGAATCCTGGATTGTCCCTCCTTCCCTCCAATAATTCGGCAATACACTTGAAGTTCATTTCTTACCTCTGATCCGCACTCATGCTCTCTTCGACACCACCACTCTAACCCTCCACGGTGTACCTATCAACATTGATTCCATGGGAGCTCACAATATTCAGTAAAGTAGCAATGGTTATCTTGTCAAAGTTAGACGGTAATGCTACAATGGTAGCTTGGGGTGGATTATAGGTACGTGCATGTCGTTGCAATGCTTGGGACACTTGTAACTTTGTTTTTTTTGCGTGAAAAGGGCCCAACCCCAGAGAGTGAGAGAACTGTAACATGCGGTCTAAATCATATTGATTACCATTTATACTATCTACAGCTACTTGAACAAACAGTGATGAGGAGTTGATACCTGTACGGAGGACCTTACAAACCTCAGAGGAACCAACGAAACATTCACCGGAGAAAATATGGTGCAGGAAAGCAACGGATTTCAGAAAGGGAAAGTATGCTGTTGGTATTGATGCCATGCTTGACAGCGCAGTCATGGAGAACAGTTGCGTCTTCGGTGAAAGGGGAGCATCTGGATCCTCGGAGATGGTTACCAGTGAGCATCTGACAAAGTAAGGTGTCACCTGTAGGGAGTGGAATTGTTGGTTTAGGCCTGGTTGAGGTTGACGGTTCAGGGGTGTCGGTGTACACGACGGGAACACGGATGAGGGAGTAACGTTCGGAATTGAAGGGTTCTCGGCTGCGCCGGGCTTCTCATGATTATCAGTCGCGGACTGAGTTGAATAGGTGCGGTGAACTATGTAGAGCGAAAGTTCAAAACACTGAAAAATGTGACTGGTTAAAGGTACTCACGTGGCCTGAACGAATAGGATGTCGGGAGTAATGCTGGTTCGATGTGTCGCAATGCACTTGACTTGAGGACTGTTGGAGGGCTGCAGGTAAGGAAAGTTCAAAAGCTTTCATACAAGCGTCTTGGACGTCAGAACTCAGAATCAACTGCGTTCCGGTAGGGCAGTATTGGCTCGTCGGGGCAAAGACGGTAAAGGTAAGGGCTTTCGAGGGGTTGACCAGAATTGTGAGTGGTATGGTGTCAGTGTTCTGGAGGTTGTACTGCTGGGCGAAGTCTAGAGATAGGACTGTGTTGGTCAGACGAAAATCGCAGTGAAAATTGACAACGGGGATGTTGCGGATGGAAAGGAGACTGGACATGATGGGTGTCAAAGAGAAGGATGGTCACGGGGACATGGGTTCATGAAACGCGAAGGTGATGTGCGGACCGGGACCAAAAACGCTTTGGTCAGCCAAAGGGTGAAAGTGGAGCGAGCGCATCTGCCAGAGGCGGAGAAACGGACCGCAATTGAATGGGCCGGGACCAAAAAACCTTTTGTCTGCCAAATTGCAAACGGGGACCGCACGATAAGACCCACTACTTAAGGTAGCGGGAATATTCACTGTGATTTTCGTCTGACCAACACGGTCCTATCTCAAGACTTTGCCCAGCAGCTTGCGGGACATCTTCCTGCTGGATTGTGTGAAGGAGGAGATTTGTGACATTGTCGGGCTAGTCAGGAAGATTCCAAAGGTTGTTCCGTTATAATCCTTGTGTGCCGTGGATATTAAGTGCATGTTGACAGGTTAAATGTGTTCCTTTCGGATCTTCAGATGGCAATGTGAAGGTTGTTTTGGACTGGGGAAATTGATTTCAGAGGAAGATCGGGTGGGTGTATTGAAGGCATTGGAAAACCCAGTAGTGAAAGCATCGGAGGTGAGCCACATCTCGTTTTCGGTGATTTGATGATCTTGGTTCTTCGTTTGATAAAGAGATAGTTTACGGTTTCAAGTGGGTTACAGTTTTTCTTTAGTGATAAGTTATAGTTACTGCTTTAATGGTTACAATAAGTTGTAGGTACTGCATTGTCACTCGGGGAGTATCAATGGAGAGCAGGTGGGGGTGTTGGGGGTGTTGGGAGGTGATCCACATCTCGTTTTCGGTGCTTTGATAAATATGTCTGTTCCTCGTTTGATAAAGATATGGTTTACGGTTTTAATGACAGAAGGCAGATCCAGATGTGGTTTACGGTTTTCTTTACTCATACGCGATAAATTGTTTACTGCTTTAAACTTATGTAAGGTTCGGTGTTGAGGTAGCGGGCGGTGCCGCGCCAGCAGGCCCTACAGTGGTTATACAGTAATTCTCCTAGACTTTTGGTCCTGTCCACATTTTTGCTGAACTTTGAGATGGACTTTTGGTCCAGTTCAGGAAAGTTCAGTCTTCGAAGTTCGAACCGGAGTTCAGGACCGGACTTGCCGTACACTACTTACTCGAAACATGAGTTTAATTCATTTCAAGTCATGAGACTGCATCCAAACCTTAAATTTGGTCTGGAAACCTTATTTTCCAACAGAATGAATTGCAGGTCACATGCATTTGGATAAACTTCACTTCTTGTTTGTAGTCTTACTCTCATCGAGAACTGAGTGCACAACCTTGATCAAGAACATGAACAATCCAGATGATAATCTATCTGGGGGTACAAATACTCCAGACATCAGGTGAGTCATGTTCTTCTGTACTATATTCAATCATCCAGTATGAATTGACTTGAATCTATAGTATCCTCAACAGTGGTCAAAATAATACATTGACAAATGTTAATGTCAATGTTGTCCAAGGAAATCAAACTAACTATTACTTGTCATCAAGTGAGCATTCAATCTCAAAAACACTTTTGCCCTCTAATCTAGTATTTCATCGTAGAGATCACTATGAAGGAGATCCAAGGTTGGCTTGATGCCCCTGATCCCTCTTTGAACTATGTTACTGCTGTGGACAAGATGACACTAGGCACTGGGACTTGGCTCATTGAGGACTTTGAGTTCATTCATTGGAAAATTAATGGCCATCTCTTCTGGTTGCAGGGCAAAGGTTAGTATTTACTGCATCAACAATACATTACTAATTACTTACAATTATCCAGCTGGTTC
>ML179675.1:0-40348 GCA_004369135.1 Dendrothele bispora CBS 962.96
AAAGTGGGTTACTAGCGGATAACGGATGAGGGGAAACGAAGAACCAGAAAAACCACCCAGAAGCTCAAGAGAGCCCCCGCAGAAGCTCCCCCAGGGAAAAAAAAGAAGCCAAGGGGAAGTAGAGAAGGGGTTTTGAAATGAATGAGATAGGATGTATGCGTTCGTTCTTTTCCGTTCTTCTTCTTTCCTTCTTTTTCTCGTAATCAAAGACAAGAAACAAGAAGAAACGCGGGAAGGGATAAGGCCGCCTTGCCCCGTTTGCCTGTCTTGCCTGTCTTGCCTGCCTATATGCGCACCTTCTCCCCCTCTTCGGTTTATGTGAAGTGCGCCCATATACGCCACTGCCGTTATAGCCATGCCTGTCTATTATGACAAGGCAGGACGAGAAGAGGGAGGAGAATAGAAAGGGTGGTTGTAGAACGGCATATAACAAGACGCGGAACATATAGAAGTGGGAAAAAAAGACGATAAAGGGTAGGAAGAAACAACGGACATTGAAGGAAGTTTTGGTCGCGTGTAAAAACAGTTCAAATGAAGTCTTAAACCGCTCACGCGGAGGCGAGAAAGAAACAGAAGGAAGAGAGGAAAGAGAATGAAGTGGAACGGGGCCGAGAGGGAAGTACGATGTAGAGAAAGTTTGGAAGTTGAAGGAAAAACAACGCGAAAAAAGTAGAGAGAGATAGATAGTGAAAAGGAAAGGGAGAGAACTCACGATAGAAGTTTGCTTGAACCACTGAGAATGACATATCGAGTCCCATATCGTCATGGCGTCTTGCATTTGGTTCTACAAAACCCCAAGTGAAAAAAAAGGAAAGAAAAAAGCGCATATCAGCGAGCCAGTCCATCAAAAACAGAAAAACATAAAAGCAACAAAAACAACCAGAAAAAAAGAAAAAAAGGGAACAAAAACTAACCGCATCCCTATCCTCCACCAAACACTGATCATACCCACTCAAACTGACCAAAAACAGAATACTCGTCACGTCTTGGAAACAATGTATCCATTTCCTCCTCTCGGATTTCTGTCCTCCAACGTCGACCATGAGCATTTCGTGTTCACGTAGGTTGAAAGTCGTCTCTGTGATACCGATTGTGCGAGCTCGGGAATGGACAATGTCTTGATCAGAGGGGACGTAAGTGGTGTCGAAGAGCCGGTCGAGAGAGGTGAAGAAGTATTGCAGGCTACAGATGGCCACAGGCACAGACACAAGGTGAGAAGCGAACACGAGAACGAGAGGGAGAGGAAGGGACACTCGTTAGTATACCATACAGACAAGAGCCTAGCAGAACCTTTCTACTCACTTCTCTGGCAAAGCAGCTTCATTCCCTCTTTCCCAAGCCCTCTGAATACTCGGATCCTCCCAAAGACTCCTGAGAGGCACCAAGTAATCTATCGGAAACGGTTTCCCCTCTTGTATATCATTCGCGTTCTCGATCATGTCCACGTATTCCAGGTTCTGTTCAGACACTTTAAGCTCCATCTCCTCCATAGCGTCGAGGAGGTTCTTGAAGCCTTTCGTGATGTTGTCCCAGACGAGTTGACGGTAAGACTCCTTTTCTTGGGACGAGAAGGGGACTTTGTGGATCAGACGCATTTGCTGTAGTAGTTAGGGTTGTTTTTTTTTATGGTGCGTGTTTCGAAAGATTGCGGTGGATTGTAGTTAGGATCTCATCATTCGGAATGAGTAAGACGGGGAAAATCGCTCCGACGTACCTTGAGGATGGTAGACTTGCCCGAGTCGCCAGAGCCCAAGAGGAGAACCTGGAAGAAGAGTTTGGGGCGTTTTAGTCTAGCAGCTCGCAGATGCTAAGTGTTCCCATAGGATCCCAACTAACCTTGACCTGGCTTGCCATTTTGGCTTTCGCCTAGATAAAATATGTTGCTCATCAGTTTCTGGGTACCTCGGGACAGACAAGCACAAGTGAGACAACGCACCTCTCTCAGCTCCTTCTCCGCTGCCCGGTGAAGAGCCTTATCTTGCTCAGTCACCTCTATACCTCCTCCAGAGGACACACAAGCTCCCATTTTTTCGACGAACGGACTTGAGATAAAAGTTGGTTTCAGTTGGGCTGGATTTGTCTTGGGTGGGTTAGGTGGGGTTTTTCGCCCGACCTGACCGAGCTAATATAGGAAAATATAAAAAAAAGGGGAGAGAGAGAGAGAACAAAGAGATGATACAGGCAAGTGGAACGAGTTGGGCGGGGTGGAAGAGGGAAGAGGAGGAGAGTCGAGAATAAAAGAATAATATGGAAGTAAAGAGAGAGGGATGAAGCTAAGGGCAAGACAGCCCTCGGGTCAATACTAACAGACAAGGGACCCTGTGATCTCTTTTTCCCACGCGCCTGGCTGAACCTTCCGAGAGCTCCGCCCCTAGTTTAAGTTTCCTACTAATCATTTCCGAGGTCTCGCTAGCGAATTTACATACAGGTATATCAGAAACACTAGAGCCCGCCCTCCGTACTCAACGTTCCATAACCAACGTCGTCTTCAACGAAGAACGGTTTCCTTACTCTGGTCAACCTCATATAGATTACTAGATATTTCCCATCAATCCCCCCCTCCACTTATTCAAATTTCAAATCCGCATCATGCCCGGCGGCTTAATTAAAATTTTTGGAGCTCAGAACATACGATATCATGGCACCAAGAGACCATCTCATCAACCGTACGTTGCGCGTTAAAAACCGCCCGTCAACACCACAGTCGTTGACGCAACGTCGATGTCCCAAAACTCAATGACAGACGACGAACTGGGTTCTGAACGTATACTATGTTTTATCTTTCGATCTCTACAATGTCCTCCTTTCTGTCTTCCAGAAAAAGAGATATTTTGTCCCTTGCAGATCCTCCAAATAATTGCAATTTATGATATCTCCTTTCCATCAAGTCGCGAAGTTGACATGGTAATTTAATCACAAGGATATCAAGAACCTCTGTAAAAGTTATCCATTTCAAAACAACGACTCTTTCTTCCCTACAGATCGTATGACGAACTATACATGCACTAGATATTCGTGAACGACTGAACCTTTCAAACTCTCAACACAAGACATCGTAAAATCGGGTTCTAGATCCACTGAACCCGACCATCAACCACCGAACACAAAACATAACTCATAAGGTGGCGCTAGCGCTGCAACACATGCGTCAATGCCATACCCACTATGTATACAAAATCAAAGTAGGCACCTCGAAAGTCCTAAGTAGTCATTCATTCACCTGATAAAAAAACTAATAATCACTATGACTCTCGCAAAACAATGTGGCGGGTAATTAAAGTATGTAAGTAATTCTAAACATTCACGGGTAAGTAAGCCTAGGAGAAATCTGACATACTGAACGGATCTCCAAGGACATTAAGTTATAGACATTGATTGAAAGAATTTAGCACTTACATTAGACAAGTGGTATGGTTGCTCATAGTTATTCATTACGCTAGTACTCTCCGTAAAGGTAAAGCGCTAGCCTGTGTACTACAACTAATTAAAATTCTCTTCTCATTACATAGAACGTCATAAGATCCTTACTTTACATTCTAACGTGAAACAAACATTCGTTTAACCTTCCAAAGATCTTCCATTCACCTTGACGCTTTTTTACTCTCGTAGGGATCCGGAGCGAATACGCATATACATACATAAACTTTGAACGGGTACAAATGGAATGGAATGTTTACCAAACCCACTTTTCAATCAAAAGATCAGGGAGGATCTACCTACCGTATACCCATGTACACAAATCAAAGCGACCATAAGACCGGAGGACCGACAAAGGGATCAATATGTGTACGGCGTAACGCCTCGTCGTTCCGCCTCTATGAAACCTATGTTGCATGTTTCATCCCAACCCCTATAACACTCGTACATACCGGCCAAGCTCATAAAACATTCGCTATCGAGACGGGTGAGTGAAGACGGTGACCAATGAAGGTTATGAACGTTTGAACACATCGTCAAAATCTTTATCCCTATCCCGAGCCAAGTCTAGGGAGGACGGTGACCACCCGTCGGCCGAGAACACGTCCCCTCAGGTTTGATTTTATTTTTTTTTTGGTATCGTAACCGCGGCCGTATGAGCTAGCGGTGTTGTCAAGTCTACTTTTTCTTTTCTTTTTCCGCATGCTTTCTTGCTTATTAACAACAGAAGGTATATAAAAGAAAAACCACAAGATCTTACATAGGTAGCTCTGAGAATCCTCGAGCTTCTCCAAAAACTAAGTAAGTAGTAAGGAAGCCAACTTCTATATGCCTCTAGGGAACGTCTCCGCCGGACTCGGGACCAGGTCTAGAACCCTACCTTCGTCTTCTTTCCTTTAATCCTTCTTTGTTCATAAGTATACAGAAGCATGCATCAGTGCTTTTGTGTATTGCACTTGGTGTACTTTCAAAAAGAGGATTCTATGACACTGGTTTTTTCTTTCCAACGAAAGTTCGGTTCACACGAGTTATTGTACCAACCCATTTGCTAGAAGAAAGAAAAATTGCGCAACTTGAAATAAAATATCCTCAAGTGATAATAACCCTTCCTAAATCAAATCAAAGTAGGGTCGCGTAGGTATCCAGCCAAATTCCGGGCCTGAGGACCAACCAGTAAGCCCGAGCCACCCTTGCAAAAGAACTTGAAGAAGCACTTCAGCTTGGAAACCCCCTATCAACCCCAATAAAATGTGCAATGTACACTATAATAGAGTCACCACACTCTACATTTATCGGCATAGCATCCCGTATCTTCTCTATCCGTTGGTGTCACGCATAATGATTTAGATCCTGTGAGATCCAGCTCAACCGACCTGCAGGGCCAACTTGAAAAAGAGATTTTGAACCTGAATCTGAGAGCCATACATCCGAGTCATGATGAACAATGGTTGGGGCTGGTTGGGGTTGTCATTCGGGTAACATTTTGACACAAGGGTACATAGTTAAGCCTATTAGCATAGTTAAAGCCTGCACAAACGACAGTGGAAGTATACACGCTCAGGGCAGACGGGACCGAAGGTTAACGGAAAGAATATGTATGGAAGAGTAAGGAATCGGCAAAGTCCAGCAACTAGAAAAGACAGTAGCCCCTATCCGTACGAATTAATCAGGTATGTCAACCTGGGGCTCACGGAGTTGTAATATGTGTATCTCCTGGTGGCCAGGAACTGAATATACGAGTCTTATACGAGTCTTCTATTTTACTTGGTACAATAATATGTACTTGATTCACCCACGTATTTGGTGTCGTTGAACCTTGCCTTGACCCTTTCGTTGAACAGTGATTCTACCATCCTTTAGAAATCTCGAAGCTTTGAGGCTTACGAAAATTTCACAATTAAGCTCATCTGGGAACTGATCAATCCGAAATCAGCCCGTCATTAAGCGTGAACATGAAGAAGCTGTTCAACATGTCTGAGAAAAGAAAAAAACAGAGCATTGAATGTTCCGTACCAAATTTTGATAATTACATTCAAATCTACATGAGAAAGTGCTACACCAAAAGGCATTTGAACTTAGAATTTGAACTTAGACTTACATAGAATTGCTCCAGGAAATGTGGCTTGGTACCTGAACTGACTCTCCCGATCCCTACAATTCTCAAGGTCTGGCAACATGCATCAAATCACACCATTATCAGTCTATTGAGTATGATTCAGAATTCTGAAGGTGGGATTAACATCAGCACCAATCCCAAGACTTTGAACAGCTGCTAACAAAATAGCAATCATGTACCTGTATATTTTTGTCCCTTGGTACTAAACACTTAATAAGGATCGAGAAAGAATTCTACCGTTTTCCTAGATTGATGCCAATGATTCCATCATGATATTCAACTAATCAGAAACTTGATCAAGGTCAAGCATCTACTAAAAGGGGACCTGAGCACAAGGCACACCTTAGTGGATATGCAGAGGATTCCTTATATGAATATTTGATTCATGATGTAGAAGTATGCATAATGATAGAGAATCAAGTATTCAGAAATTAATAACGAAATGCAGAAGAAAGCTCCGTCAATGAACCGAATTGAGGAGCAGTCTCGACTGATAGGATCATGTAACCTGTGCCGGCCTTTGCAATCCTCAGAAAAGTCACACAAAACACATAATTACTGAACGTTGGTTGTGGAAATTGTTGAAAGTTGAGTACCTATACGTTCCCTATAGTACGAGTTCCCTTATTGGGAACATTTCTTTCCTTTTCTATTGCACGTCTTTATCATATGATACATGATTGTTTAGCTCTGTTAGCATACGATACTACATAGTCACGATTCGCATATCCACACCCTCAGTCGTTCTCACTACTGTGCGAACCCTGAGGTGTGTATTTCGTTCTCTTATATTATATCGAGATACTTATACTATTGTCTACAGTATTTACTCGTCTATTTGACAGGTACTGTAGACTAATACAGTCGTTCTCACTACTGTGCGAACCCTGAGTATTTACTCGTCTATTTGACAGGTTATGGGCCCCGCGCTCTAATCACTGCAACAGACAATACACGCACAAGACTTGAATCTAACGACTCATAAAGGCGTTCCCATTATATCCCAGAAATACGCGCATACACCCACATATCATCATGTCATCATCCATTGGTAACCCCAGCAACTTTACATCCATTCAGGAACTCGCCGATGATGAAAAGTTCAATGGCGAGAACTACGTTAGCTGGAAGGAGACCATTCTAATGCATGGTAAATTGAAAGGGTTAGACTTGTATTGGGAAGGGAAAATCGCGACGCCTACCGATACTGGTATAACGATCGGACTATCTCCTACTGCCGTGAATGATCGTAACCCAAACCAACTCGAATACCCTATCCGCGAGTCCGTTGCATACCTTACGCTCTGGACTAACATCAAAAATCCTACTTCAATGGGCATTGCATCGAAGAAAACCTCCAAAGACCTATGGGATCATCTCGAGAAGGAGTATATGGCAGTTAGCAAGATGGCGAGAAAGAGAAGGGAGGATAAACTTCGTCTGTCCCGATACACTAGCGGAAAGGTTACCGGTTCTGGAGGATATGCCGAAAAATTTCGAGGGTTATACAAAGAAGCAGCGGATGCCGGCGCGAAGATTGATGAAGAGCAGATGCTCACCATATTCGTCGATTCATTCCCTCGAGGTCCAGAGTGGGCAACAGTACTGGGAAGTCTGGCCGATGAAGATAACTTCAACGTCGCTGCGATGAGACTGCAGGAACACGTACGTTTCCTAAGCGGGGACGATTCAGAGGTGATAGCCGGTGGTGAGAAGGTATCAGCCATGCAGGCCGAGATAAACGAGTTGAAGGAGAGGATAGTCGCGATGCAGGCTAGGAAAGGACCTGCTAATCCGGACCTAAAGTGCACAAACTCCAACTGCAAAGGCATCGGGCATACTATCGACAACTGCTTCAAGCTCGGTGGAGGAAAACAAGGCCAATATCCGAAATGGTGGAAAGGGAAGCGCGATGTCCCGCTTCCTAACAGCGCAAATGCCACCACCAGCTCCTCCGATGCAACTGCAAACGATCCCTCTGCCAATACTACGTCCACTTCCTCCAAACCGAGAGCCTACGCTATGAATGCATATGTCGACTCGACTGTCATTGACAGTGTCCCCGTTCGAATTCTTATTGACTCCGGTGCTTCCAACCACTTCTTCCGAGACCGTCACCTGTTCAGCTCATACACACCCGAAGCGATCGAAGGTGTATCATCAAAGAAAGGCGTGGGCTTCACTATACTCGGAAGAGGAGATGTAAATGTTGAGGTCATACACAACAGAGAATCTCGTATACTTGCCTTGAAGAATGTCCTCCACGCTCCTGATATCGCTGAAAACCTATTATCGACGGGTGTGTTGGATACATTGGGGTTCCAGATAGCTATGGGAAAAGGAAAACTGGTCATCCGGAAGGGGAATGAAGAAGTCATTTCGGCAAACCTCGAAAACGGTGTCTATGTCCTGAGCGGAGATGCTCAATTTCCTCCAACCGCCATGCCGGCCCGTACCCTACCAAATGACATTCGGTTCCTGCACCGTGCTGCTGGTCACATCATGCCTGAGCAAATTGAAATGGCGGCAGGAAAGGTTGACGGTATACCAGCCCTGAAAAAGGGGCTGCGGAAGCTAATGGGAAGATGTGAAGATTGCAGTATTGCAAATAGCAAAAAGGTCCCTTACCCCGATAGCACCGAGATCGTGACGGAGGCAAATTTCCGATGGTACCTCGATTTATGGGGTCCAGCCCGTGTCATGTCAGTGGGTGGGAACCTATATGCAATGCTAGGTGTTGACGCAAAAACTGCGAAGGTGTTTGTCGAGTTGTTGGCAAACCGGACAGCTGAGACTCTAGTCAGTTCACTTGAGGAGTTGAGGGTAGAGGCGGAGACACAAACTGGTAAAAAGTTGAAGAGGATGCGAACTGATAACGCTCCTGAATGGAGATCGGAAACCATGAAACGTTGGACAACGAAACATGGTATAATCCACGAGTTTACAGCTGCGTACTCCTCTGCTTCCAACGGTGTCGCCGAACGAGCTATTGGCATTGCCCTCGAAGGTACTCGTGCGTTCCTACTTGATTCTCGCTTGCCTCCACAGTGGTGGGGTAATGCGTTAGTTACGAAAATTTACACGCAAAACTTGTTACCTACCTCAAAGGGTATTGTACCTGATGAGGATTGGAGCGGGCAACGCCAGAACATTTCACACCTTGTGCCGTTTGGCTCTATTGGCTTCGTTCACATCCCGTACCAGACTGGTCGTGGAAAACTAGATGCGAGGGGGTTCAAGGCACAAATGGTCGGTTATGATGGTCGAGGTGTGTACTTGATGAAAAAGTTTGACTCCGACACCGTCTACAGAAGCAGGGATGTCTCCTTCGAGTTCGGAAAGGGTCACTGGGTCTCTCAACCTGAGGGGGAGTATGATGAGGATTTGTCTTTCCTCTTGAAAACGCCAGGTTTAGAGACCGAACATACCGAACCTGATAACGTCACGGAGATGGTGCCTGAAGATCCATCTATACCCGATCAAGCTAATCCCAATGCAGACATCGGAGATCGTCCAAAGACTCCTCCCGCGCCTCGCCGCCAGCGCCGAACTCAAGCTGAAATTTGGGGCAATGTACCCTCCAGAACGTCCACCAGATTGAAAAACCTTACAGAACGACTCCAGGCAGCTAAAGAACATGAACAAAGAGGAGATGAGTCAGGAAACGATGGTCAGGAATGGGAAAGAGACGATGAAAACCCACTACTTCCTGAGTTCGATGACGATGATACTCCTGTCGCAAACAACACCTCGAACAACCCTGTACCCGAACCAACAAACATGTGGGTGCCAAACACGTTCTCCGAAGCAATGTCGAGACCTGAGCTATGGATGCCTGCCATGGAGAAAGAGATATCCAAATTGGAGTCGAGGAAAGCTTTCACTCCAGTCACAAAACCAGAGGGAGTGAAGATTATTACGACGAAATGGGTCTTCAGCTTGAGGCTAGATGGCCAAGGGGAGATAACCGAGAGACGTGCTAGATTAGTCGTCAGAGGGTATGACCAGGTAAAAGGTGTCCATTACGAGGATACCTGGTCCATTGTTACCCGCTACGAATCCGTCCGCTTTGCAATTGCAATTGCGGCTCATGAAGGTTTAGACTTGTGGTCCGGAGACTTCACGGGGGCGTATTTGAACGCAAAACCACAGGGGGTGAACTATTTGAAGATGCCGGAAGGTTTTGAGAGTTTGTATGACTTGCGAGACGGTGGAGAAACGGTTTTATTGATGAACGTTAATGTGTATGGGACCATGGACGCAGGTAACAACTGGTACCGATTACTGGATGAAAGAAACCGAAAACTCGGTTTCAAGTCAAACCCTGCTGACCCATGCATCCGATTTCGTCGAACCGATTTAGGTTACACCCTAACAGCTACGTATACAGACGACGTAACGGGTGCTTCTTCAACTAAATTTGACGGAGAAAGGGCGCGGAAAGAATTGGCAAACGAGTTTGAATTTAGAGACTATGGATTTCCGGACGTCATGCTAGGGATGACCGTTCGGAAGGAAGGGATAGACGGAAAGGACATATCCATCCACCAACGTCCACTTATTTTGAAGACGTTGGAGAGATTCGGGATGAGTAACTGCGCGCCAAAGTACACACCATTGTCCCCTTCCATTGAATTCATTGACTCCCAGCCGAAACCGATATCTGCGGACGACAAGCTCTTTATGTTGGACAAAGACTATATGGGATTAATGGGTTGCCTTAACCATATTTCACAGGGCACTAGACCTGATATATCTTATGCCGTCGCCGCCCTCCAGCGTTACTCTAACGATCCTCGTCCTATCCATTGGGCCTCCGGTCTACACATCCTTGCGTATCTAAAAGCGACTCTTGACTACAAGTTGGTGTACAAACACCGTCGTGAAGGAGACGTTGACAGGTTGAAACCGGTGGGCTATTGTGATGCATCATTTGCGGATATAAAGGAGGAAATGGGCAATGCGACCCGAAAGTCCACCATGGGGTATGTGTTCATGTCGGCCGGGGCCGCCGTATCTTGGAGGTCTTCGAAGCAGAGAGTTGTAGCCTTGTCGACCACAGAAGCCGAATATCTTTCACTTGTAAACGCTGGGAAACAGGCGATTTGGATGTGGAAATTTCTGAATGGTGTTGAATTGGAGCGGAAATTCCCATTCACTATTTATGTCGACAATTCTAGCGCAATCTCCCTTACAGAATCTACCACGAAGCACGGAAGAACCAAACATTTCGACACGGCATGGGCTTGGATCCGAGATGTCGTACAAGCCGGGGAGATCAAGTTTCAATACGTGCCATCAAAGGATAACATTTCTGATATTATGACCAAATCCCTTTCACGTCCTGCGGTCGAGAAGTTTGTGAAGGAACTTGGGTTGGAGTGAACGTAGGAACTCAGGGGGAGTGTTGAAAGTTGAGTACCTATACGTTCCCTATAGTACGAGTTCCCTTATTGGGAACATTTCTTTCCTTTTCTATTGCACGTCTTTATCATATGATACATGATTGTTTAGCTCTGTTAGCATACGATACTACATAGTCACGATTCGCATATCCACACCCTCAGTCGTTCTCACTACTGTGCGAACCCTGAGGTGTGTATTTCGTTCTCTTATATTATATCGAGATACTTATACTATTGTCTACAGTATTTACTCGTCTATTTGACAGGTACTGTAGACTAATACAGTCGTTCTCACTACTGTGCGAACCCTGAGTATTTACTCGTCTATTTGACAGAAATACTTCGTCCCTCCTGGATAATATATAATATCTATTCTTATTTTACTTTACAGAAAGCCCATGGGAGATATGCACACCTCGATTTCCTAGTATGTGTATATGTCAATATTTGACCATAGGAACCCGCGATCTTCTTGATTCTCCCGCCCTCGTGCATGCAACCTTCATCCGCGTGTGTACCCTCGAAACATTTTCTCTCTGAACGTCCGAACACTTCGATTGATATGTACACAATCAAAAGGCTCATGTCGGAATTCATGTTACTCAATCGGACTTTCAAGAATACCGACAACGTTGAAAGCAGTACTACAAGATATAACGCTCAGTTCGATTACTAAAAATCCCCTCTTGAAACCTCTTAAACTGATCTCAGTCTCATGGAAAAGATTGATGTTACACTCCTTCCCGCTCAACATTACGATTACGTTCATACATAGCTAGAATGATACTTGTTTAGGAGAGACGCCTTCACGTCAGTACACGCAACATAATACGGATATCAGGCCGAGAAATCCCGCTTACAGCCTCGCACCTTAATTATCTAATTACTAACAAGTTCAAGTTACTGCAAGTGGAATATATGTATTCAGGTATACTTATGTTAATTGTGACATATGTAGGTGAGCTAAGTAGTGGTGGTGGCGGTATGCATATGTCTACACCTTTATAGCGCGAAACCTTAAACATCAACGTAACTTATATTTGAACATGAAACAGAAGCAGATTTAATGCAGTAGAGGAGAGTACTAGTGACTTCAAGTAAGCACTCGTGTCGTGAAGACACGGCTAACCATCAACGCATGTATACGAATTAGGATAATAGTGAAAATGGGGACGAAACAGTTGTGCATCAAACTTGAGTAGTTGTATAAATTGCAACTACCAACCTCAGTAAAAAGTATCCCCAATCTTCAGTAACGGGTTTTGGTTCACAAGATGCTTCTCGGGATCACTTCAACTTTCGTGCATATCCAGCGACACGCTACTTATCTCGTTGCAAGACGTCCAAAAAACATCAAACAAAACATGCGGACTGCGCCAATTTAAAACCTGACCAATTTTAACGTCTAAAAAATACTCGTTGGAATCAAAAAGCCGTCCTCCCCGTCTTAACCTCTCTCACAATCCCCTCATCCGCAAGCTTATCCACCAAATCCAAAAGCATAAAATCACAATTCCTACTAGCAACCAGACTAATAGAGACGGGAAGTTGTTCTTCTATCCCCGAGATGGTAGAGTTGAACGGGATTTGGCCGACTGAGTAAGGATGCAAAATGCAAGGAGAACCGGAACCAAAGGGAAGAGGAAAGAGGAGGAGGAGGGGAAAATAGAACCAGGTAAGACTTGTATTCAACTAACAAGTAAAGAAAAAACACAGTTTTACGCACTAGGGATAACAACTTCCGGCAGCCTACCTAAATTCGAAGCGCGACTGCTCGAGAATCCGAACGGGATAGCGGGACTGTTAACGTGAACTAATTATCAATACCTGTCTTAAAGAGAGAGTGTCAAAAAGAACAAATAAACTTACTTGCCACTCGTATAATCCTCGCGACTCGAGTACGTCCCGGCGTTGATTCTGCATCGACATCATGAGTTCTGAACCCCAAATGACTATAGGCTCACTTCAACTTACGGGTACATATAAATACTTTCCGAGCAAGACTCAGCATCTGGAAGCAGCTATGCGACACAATCAAAATGGGGACTAAAGCTTACAAAACAAAAAGGACACTCACGAAATTACTCATCGTCCAATTCTCATAAGTCTCTCTCCTCTCCAACTCTCTATTATAGTCCTCAATCCCCTGAGATTCCCCAAACTCCCAACGGAACTTCACTTGTGGGTTGATATGCGGGTTCCGACCTCCATTAAGCGCCGCGTAGTCTTTGAAAAGCGGTACACCGACGTTGTTCCATTGGTAAAAGGCGATTAAGGTAGGATAGGTCTTTTATATGCGTAGACAGAAGATATCATCAGGGTTCATTGCATTCGCATGAGGAAGAAGTGGAAGTAACACTCACCGCGTTAGCAAATGACTGGACAGGCATACCAACCCCAGATGTTTGGTTCCACAACGCTGAAATACTAAATTCCCTAGTAACGTTTACCCCAGAAGTGTTACCACCCAAGGAACCTTGCAGCTTGTTGACAAAGTCATTGTAGACGTCCATAGCAGCACTCGAGATCACGTCAAAATCGGTCGACATTAACAAGGTTTTTGGGAAGGAAGGGTATGACTGGAAAGTTTCGGCATACCACTCTTTGCCGAATTTGGAGAAGAGTTTTGGGGAACGGGACATCTGGAAGGAAGTTGTTAGAGAGTTAGGGAGGGGATGGGTAAGGAAGAGATTATACGAACGTATCCACCGGTATCCATGACGGGCTGTTGAAATTGAGAGAAAAGTTTAGTCAAAGAGGATTCAGCTTGGAAATGTGAAGCGTGACGCACACTAAGAGGGACGACATCGTCTAAACTGATAGCTCCAACGCTGGGCCTTATCCCATAGACTCCGTTAGCACTCGCAGGTCCACGAATACTACCCCCAGTGTCTGGTGAAATCAGGTTAACCAGGGCTTGATGACAGTTGCGACGAAGGACTAAGAAACTCACCTGTACCAATAGAAATATCCAACCAATCCAAAGTACTTATACTCGTCCCAGCTCCCGTTGACGAACCCGACGGTTCCCGGTTCCCATCTGCTCTAGGACAAAAAGAAGCATGATAGTCCACCCAATCCTGTATTCAAACATTTCAGCCCCCAAAGCCCTTGCTTGCTGCGTGAATAGCATTGCAGAAAGAAAAAGACTACAAACCCCAGTAGCCCGATCCCCATTCGCGAACTGTACAGTCTTTGTCGTCCCTACTACATGCGCGCCTAAATCCAACAGACGGCTGACGGCAGGACCAGTGACGTTACGGACGCCGTACGTTGCGTAGAAAGCTCGGTTTCCAGCAGAGGCGGCTATTCCTTTTACTAGAATTACAGGAAGACATAGTTAGACCGTAACGTCACAACTTTCAACTTGAAGGAGACGGAAAGAAAAGGAAGACATACAGAAGTATATATCCTTGACGCTAACCCTCAACCCAGCCAACGGTTTTTCCTTCGCATCCAGGTCATAGATCCTTGAGGGCACCCCTATATAGGGCGAAGAATCCGTGTCTAGTGACGCCGAAACAACGTCAAAAGAACCGTCTGATTTTTGAGTAGTAGACTTGTAGAAGCTTTGCGAAGGGTCGAAATGGAGTCGAAGGGAAGTATAGACAGCTGATTTTCCAGTTTGGTCGGGTGCAAGAACGTATGGACCGGGTGCCAGCTATATATGCGAGAGATGAGTCAAGTCATTCGGAGTTCGAGGGAACATAGGTCGTAGTGATGAAGACGTACCGAGTCTATGCCAGGCAAGTGGAGAGTTGGTATGGAAAGGGAAGACGACGCGTTGTTGGTCAAGACAGTCACGGCTTGGTCACGTAGAAATCCTATCGTGGACTGCGAAAGCGTCGAGAAAGGTTGTTGAAACATCACCGCTGGTTTGCAGAGACCCATTTGAGCACGAACATCTATAGCAGAGTCCTCTGGAAACGCACCTTGCATGAAGCCGTTGCTGAAGACATCATCTACAGCAGTCCAATCATCACTCAACGCCTGAATACTTTTCCCTCCACCCAAAGAAGGTAACACCGTGAACGGGAGAATACCAGTGTCAAAACTGACAAGGCCGGGAAGTACAAGGACGGGTTCCGCTGGAAGATAGTAGGGCGCTTCATCGAGAATGATAGTACGCGACACGCTCGCGACAAAAGCTTTCGAAAATGCAGAGCCGCACACTACACTCGCCGTCGTCCAGATTCGCAACACCGTTTTCCAAGCTCCCATAAGTCCGTAGGTCGCAAACAACCGAGCCCTACCACTTCAACGATAACAGATTTTTATTTCCCTCTTGCAATTGATCCAATGATCTGAATTGTCCTATAGAACCGTGGCATGGTTGGGGCCTCAAGGCCGTAAAGGACATCGATATACATCTGCCGCTCGGAGAACGGGCCTTCCGCGATTTCAAAACGCCCCATGTGGTTTGAAAGAGATAAGTCGTTCGGCGTGTCGATGTCGACTTTAAAGTATCCGGTCTTCCTCGTTATCAAGCATATTTTCAGCTACAGGTATATAAAAGCTGGTCATGAGCCTCTGGGTCCTTATCGTAGACAGCTAAGTACACGTACCAGGATGTACGAAATCCAAAGGGCTTTCGTCCAGTAAATGCCGGGATGATATGAGGGAATGTAAAGAAAGCCAACAGCAATAAGGGTTGATTGTGATCTTACCCAGGGCGAGCTGACCGTGGTGACTCGACAGCGTACAGTCTTTGCCAAGCTTACTAGGCGGCTCACTAGGCGGCCTACGAAGGCCGGAAGGTCTCGTCTGGGTCACCGATGTGGTTTTGTTTGGACCGGAAGGCTTCGACTTTCTTCAATTGGCCCAACGGATGAAATAGCCCAGATTTCTTCATTGCGAGCGCAGCGAGCAATTATAACTTCGTGTGAACACCCGGTCAACTTTTGTTTGTTATTGTTTACAAAAGTCCGTTGCAGAATCGTTGAATCATCGCGCTCGCCGTTTACGACAGCGAGCAGCGCTTCCAATCCTTACTCTATCTCTACTATTTCGCAATAATATGCACTTCAAACCTATTCTACGCGTGATGTCCGAATTTGAGCTGTATACGTGGTCCGCTTGGTAGGTTTTTGGAATCTCAGGTATATTTCACTGGAGCGGGCTGAGGGTGTGCATAGATTGCCTATAGGTGCGTTACCGTCCGTTTATTGTTGAAAAAAATGCACTAACGTCCTCTCTATTCCTTCTCCTCCATGCCATCCATCCTTAGTGTCCCCCGCCAAACGCTGCATTGCCTCAAGTGTTCAACTCCTCTCCCTCGACACAACGACACTCTAAATGGACAAACTTCTCATATCCTCTGTACACCCTGCTTCCGCCAAGCGACAGTTGGCGAACCACCTTCAAGTGCTCAAACTGCAAACCTTATCCTGCACATACCCCGTCATCGAAGATGTCGTACGTGTAGTATCGCCCAACTCGAGCCTCATTTCCGAAATACTTATGGCTGGTCACTGATCACGACGCGTGCCACTGAATCCATGTCGACGCGTCCGGGTATGAAGAAGTGTACACCCCGTTGAAAGCTGCACAGTCGCAGATTATATCCTGAAGGTTCCGTTGCGGTACGTATACCTACTTACAGTTCACAAAATAAAAGCCGCTAGAAGTCTCTGATGCAGTCTTATTTGTCCTATATCTATTCAGCAGCGAGATGATACCCAACACCAGCGTGGTCGTCACTTTATGGAATGCCTCGGAGTTGGAATTCAGAACGTTAATCTAGGTTCGATGACTTGCTAAAATATATCCCGCTCTTTCGTCAAGAATACTTGTAAGTATGACAAACTTAACGGATCGCCGCTCCTTATGGTCAAAAGCGGTCGGTAATACAATATGAATCGTAAACTGCAGGTCTTTCGCACCGTCGTCGATAAGTGTATACTCGACCCTCACCCTTCCTTGAGTGATGTTACATCATTTGGGCGCTGTTTGTTCTGACCTTCCTCTTGCTGTCCTGATCGAGTGCAAAATCTATACTGGTCCTAGTATCTGGCGAACTGAACCCCGTGAAGATTTTCCTCAAGGTGTACCTATAGTACCAATTCCAGTCCTCAAACAAAACTTCGAATACAATGGTCGTCATTGCAGCAGAATGCAAGTTCCACTCCGCCTTGCTTGGGCTGTCACTGTGCACAAGTCTCAAGGTCTTACAATGTCAAAGGCTCAGATTGGTTTAGGCAAAAAGGAGTTCTGTATTGGCTTGACTTTTGTTGCATTGTCGAGGGTGAAAGATTTAGGTGGTTTGATGATTCTTGATAGTCTGGATTACTCTCGTGTCAAAAATCTTGGTGGTGCAGCTCTTAATGAGCGGAAAGCAGACTTTATTCGTAGATATAATACTACACAATTATATATTCTCCATTTTAATTGTTACGCATGCCGTAGGCATGCTTCAAATCCTTAAGACTAGCACTAAGCATTAACTAATGCTACTAGCATATGCGTAGCGAGCAAAACGGGCCGTGTACGGTGTATATTTCTCTCCGCGAAGCGGAGACAGCGGAGGAGCGAAGCGACGACGCTTGGGGCGAAGCCCCCCCAGCGACGGAGGAGGGTCTGAAGCCTGAGGTTAGGATGCTCACGTAGTGAGCCTATCCGCGGCGTCAGGCGAAAGGCCCGGATCCTAGCTGGTAATACTTAGGCGGAAGAGATTACAGTGTTACACGGCACGCAACTGTGGCGATAGTACAGGTACATATACACTTATTTTAAGTACTCTAAAAATGGCCTCATATGTGTCGCCGGAGCGGTCCGCACAATGTCGACAATGCTAAACACCAAACGACAGACACCCGGTAGATACCAAGCGTGAGTGCTCGAGCACCAAAAGTTATCGACATGTACCAATGTAGAGCCTGAGTAAAGAAGCGTGAGTCGTCTATCAATACAACTGCCAAAAGCCGTCAGCCTTGGGCGCCGTGCCTTATAACAGCGGTTCCGACCATATGCTCAACTTGAAACAGTGTAGGCTCAGCATTGACTCGGAAAGGTCTCCCACTTCTCCCCACTCTTTACCCATCCAACGAAAGGGCCACTATTCGCTCCTATCAGCAAGTCTTTGAGGCTTTGATACTCCAGAATGGACTGTTTGGTCTCAAAATAGGTCGAGCCTGACTCGGACGTGACTGGTTCTCGCGACGTTTCTGTTTCTGAATCAGCTGCGACCGAAGGGGGCATCGAAGACGATGGGACAGCAAATATAGCTTGGTTGGCAAGAGATGTATCAACGACATCTTCAGGTGCATAGGCAGTGCGGACAGTACGCTCGCAACTATCGACTGGCGTTCCGGCAACATGGGACGCGGTAGCGGATTGAACACGATTGAATAGTTTGAACATTGATAACTTGCACAGTAAAGGCCTGCAAAGCGAACAAAGGGACGTCACAGTTCCTGTGGTCAGGAAGAGGTTGTAGTAAACAGCACAATACGAAGACTTACAACGACTTGTCTCGAAGACGGTGCTTTGGCGAGACACCACGTCTGTACCCGTTGATGAGTACCTCGAAGGCAAGACCAGACGCGTCCGCGAACCAACACAGGGCTAAGAATAAGAACAAAGTCGTGAGTACATATACGAGAGCTCAGCGTCAGAGTTCGAAGAAGTCCTCTGGGGACTCACAATCGTTACACGACCCAGAAACGATAGCACCAGCCTCGACCATGGTCGCTCGAGAATGTATAAAAGGAACGGAAGTGAAGCTGATGAGAGGTTTATGCAAAGCATACTTCCCCGGAAGACCTTACAAGTAGCGAAGAAGATGAGACCGAGTTAGGTTAGAGACGCAGGATATATAACAAGGATAACACACTTTCAACTCTACTCCCAAAATCCCCAACATCCAATCTACCCCATAAAGCCCTCTCACAATCCTCTTTCACTACACCTCTCATCTGTTCCGGCACTTCTCCAATGACAACCTCGTTTAGATAAAGTGGTTCCAAGAAACTCGACCCCAACGCTCCTTGGATCCCGAGAACATTCCAAGCAGCGATCTTGTCACTGCACGACATGCATAGAGTCGGAGGAGAGTCCGCACGTCCTGGCTTAGTACGAAGCACACCGTAAAGTAAATAATTATCTCTTCCGCGCGTCGCTAAGCCTACATCTGGTGCTTCTACGGTCGCAGGTCGCGAAGAGTCTTTTAGCGCAGCCATCTCGGGATCTTGAAATGCTGCGAGATATCGAGTCGATGCGTCACCACCTACAGAAGGTTATTAGAGATTAGTTTTTCAACAGAAAGAAAAGGAATAAAGGAAATATTTATGTACATGGAACAGTCGAGACGTACAAAATCAGTTTTACATCCTCTCGCAACGCATATTTCTGTCGACGTCCGTCTTCGTCTTCTCGACGCGCTAACCACTGAGACTCGACACCTCGAGCTGATCTTATCACTTCCTCCATAAACCATCTAACTGCACCCCTACGTGCCAACACCTCTGCGTGACTATCATGCAGAGCTTCTCCCTGCATTGGATATCGACTCGTAGGCAGACATTTTGTTCCAGTGGCCACGGATATGACTTTGACGACATCAGTGGAGGTGTTTTTGAGGAAGAAAGACGCTAGGATGGTCCATTGCGACGGTGGAGGAGAAAATTTGAGGGAAGAATAGGTCGCTAGGATTTGTTCGATGGCTTCATCGTGGTTGAGAAACATCAAATGCCTATAGGCAAATCTTTTTTCTTGACCCACTCTGGCACGCGGTCTGTCCTGATTTATCTTTGCAGTGGAATAGCTTGCACTTTTCAGTTCCAAACACCGGTATTAGTGGTCCCACTCGCTAGTCGAGCTTCAAGCGTCATCTCATGATCTCCAATCTAATTATCCCTGCTCTTCTGACCGTGCAATAGTACTCGGCGATACTCAATACAGCTGAATTCTTCTCCTTTACGGCGCCAACTAGTCCTACGAAAATCTATATGTCCTTCTGGGCCGGAAGCTCAACCCTGTGGCCTTTTGGTCTCGAATGGCATCTCACCTGAAGCATCCAATGAACGGAGACTCGGATTGATAAATAGCTTCAAAATCCGCCTTCGGGGGGCTAGCTGATCTTTCTGCTTTCAGAAGATGTGATAGAAATATTGAGTTCTGTATCCAGATAAAAGCTACATTTTCAAAAGACAATACGTATATATGTATTTAGTTGCAGGTAGGACACTGTTATCACACGGTGCACTCGCAGCCCAAGGGTCAAGCCGTTGCGTTTCGCGATTGTCACCAAGTTAGCTCTACATTACAATTTAAATTAGAGGTACCATTCTCAGTATTTTCAATGCGGTAATCACTCACAAACACTAAACTCTGGTTGAGCGCTATATCAACACCCTGCTTAACCCATTCCTAAGCCAAATAATCATCTATCGTATTCAAGATTGTCTTCAAATCCAATAGTCAGCTTCCTATTGGAATCCAAATAATCCTTAGTCAACATACATACCTCATTCCTCGTTCCTTCTTAATCCCAAGCACTTCGACTCTCGCGAAATCACAAGGCAAACGATAAGTGCTAAATTCAAGGAGCGTGAAATTGTAAACTTACTAATGGCGACTTCAACACGAGGGTGTTTTTCTGCCCATTCCCAAATCGCTAGTTCAGCATATTTCTTGGAGACCGCATAAATTTCCATTGCCTCTTTGCTGGACAATACTTGCTCTTTAGTAATCAGCTTCCAACCTGTGTAAATGAAATCAGCCACGGAAGCACAGAAGTTGAAGATGTGTGTTGATGTGAAGGCTAAAACAGATAATTATCTGAGGGTACCAACCATCATTAGAGTAGAATGGCTCTGTGAATGAATTCGCCAGACGCTAAAGATCCTGTCACGATGACGGATTTTACGCCAGCTTTCTCTGCTTGGTCGATGATATTCAATGGTCCTGAAATAGATTTCTGTCATTAACGAATGCCGTTGTCGATCCATCAGTGGCTAGACAGTTAGATAAACATCCCTCATAAACGAGATGAAAACTTACGGGAACCATTTGTTCTAAAGGAGTCGATGTCAGCCAAGGTGTAGCCGCATAGAAGAGAGCATCGACACCTTCCAAAACGTCGGGATCGATTTTATCCTCGAAGATGTCATTGACTTCAACGACACTGGATCTTCTGTGAGCAACTTCTTGACACTTTGATGCTCTGAAATGAATTGTTTAGTTTTAAGATGGGTAATGATTAAGATACGTGGTGTTTACACTACTTACGAGATAGCTAGGTCTGCCTGAAGCTGGTACCGGGCACGATGACGTGGAAGCAGTTTATAAGGCTAGGCAGAGAAAAAATCTTGTTCTTTTTTCTGACCATTGTTGAGGATGAATTACTTATACCTGAACGCTATGCATTAGGGGACAAGAAACGACGAGTTGTAGAAATCATTGATAATACTCTTGCAGCTATCTATTGCAGCTTTTGCGATTTTGTGAGCAAAACATGAATGTCGGTCGGCGGTTTGCATACTAGAAACCAAGAAAATGGATGAAGTGTCACATAATCACTTGTGGTTGGTAAAGATCGTGGTGAAAAGGATGTTGTAAAGACGTACAATGACTTGTCTTGAAGATGCTTTAGGGAAACATTATGTCTGAACTTGTTGTTGAGTATTTTGGGCCTGATTCCGAGAACTTCTGCGAGCCAACATAGAGCTGAAAATTGAAACAGCAAAGTAAGGTGGAAACACCGAGTCGGGGCCTCACAATTCACAATCGTTATACGACAAAGAGACATTAAACCAGTGTCAACCACGACGACTCCAGATGAAATACTTGAACGCGATGCTGGCCGGGGGAAACACAAAAAACCTTGAAAGGACGGAGCGATGTCGGGCGGAACACAACGATATGAACGCACGTTGGATCCTGTTCCGAACGAGAACATACGATGCCTACATGATATGGGCCATAAGGCCTAAGGCCTTCTTACAATTTCAATAATTCTTTCATATATCACTGCGTGTAATCGAGATTTGCAGAAACTCTGTTGCCAGTGCAGAACATCATGCAAATGGCACTGGCAGTAAGTAGAACATATCCAGAGAGTCGCAGGGAACTGGGAAATCCCACGTTTTTGTTTGTATTTGTTAAGAAGAGGCGGATAAAATGTGACTAAAGCAAAGTGAACAAATCAGAGGTTTTCAATTTCTAGGGCAGATAAACAAAGTTGCGACAAGCAAAACATTATACTTACAAATGGCAGTAAGTGAATTGTCACAGCAGGCCGATGTTATCATGCAAAGACGGTCCAAGAGCGGTTGTCCGTCGGAACAGAAAGAAAATGAAAAAAACGTTGCACGGAATCCCACATATGAGTTTTTACACCTTCTGACATGCGTTTCTTGTCTTTCCGATGTGATAGATTGCAACGTCCTCAGCTGATCATATTTAATTCTCTCTACAGACCATGAAAGGGAGTGGGCCATCGCTCCGCGTGGCTATTACGAGGCCGTAGGGTGTTGCCGCGCGCGCCGAAAATAGCTCAAAAGTTTAAGACAACGCGTCTTACCAAATGGGGTTTGTACATGGTAGCTTCACAGCCACCAGGGCGAATCGAGTTTAGTAAGGACGAGTCCTCCTAAAGTCGGCCTCGTAATTGGAATGTATTCTATACCAACATTCCAGCATGACCGCGGCAGCTTCCCCTTTCATTGAATAAGGATTTGCAGGTGAAGTAAACATTTTAATCCAGTGGTCTTATGAATGAATAATGCTTCAAAGCATCAAGTACCGAATATTCAAGACCAAAAAATGCTAGTGAGAGAGTGGGAGAGGAGAATGGTTAGGTGGTCCGAGCTTCGACAATCAGCTTTACGGAGTAATCAGATGCCTACTATAGGCTTTTTTGAACCAATTGCCTATAGGATTTCATTGTCTTATCCCCTCACCTTTTGGTACCATTAATGGTCTAAAATTTAGCATAAGCATCAGATAGCGATAAGTCACAATTTCAATAGTTGAACTTCTCATGCCGCCGATGGTCCGAGCCAGTGTATGACTTCACTTTGTTGAAATAATAATGACGGCGATATGAATCGGACTTGAGCTGGAGGAGACTACGAAAAGGTGAAGACGGTGGAGTTAGTGGGGAGAAAATACCTTAAGGTTTGTCGATGAATGAGAATGAGTTCTCCGTTTTTCATCAAAAACACGCACACGCACTATATTTTGTTTGTTAGGCTGTGGCCATCAATCAATCTCGACCGTGCACTCACAAATTGTTGGAATCAAAAAATTTCGAGGATCAGATAAACAGCCGTTATCCGTCTCTTGTTGTGTCGTCAGCGGTCAGCAGTTATTTTCTTAGCTCCTTCATTTTGCTAAATAGATAAAGGCGTACTTGCGCAATTGCAAGCCTATTCAACTTCAATGGACCGAGTCCCGCTTACTGATCCAATCTAGGAATCGAGCCAGCAGTCTGGAGCTTACCTTCTAAATCATAGCGACCTTTTTTCAAACATGCCCCAATGTATGATGTAGCTCCTCCCCCAGCATGCGGAATGCAAACACGTACGTCTAAATAATTTTTCCTAGATCTCTACTGTGTCCGACAGCGGTAGGGAATGAAGTTGACCGTTGCTTTTCCTACTATATCGGTCAGATTGAATACTTACCGTCTGGCAAGTTGGTTATTGAAAAGTTGACACCTGACATTGCACATATCCCCAATATACAAAACCAGTCGACGGAATGAGGCTGTAGCCGTGAACCACCATCATGATAACGTTTGGCCTTCACATCCACGGCCGTTGATTGAAGGACAACATGTCAGGGTCTTTGGAATGAGATTTCAGCAAGCTTACTTAGATAGATATCACCGAAGAAAGGATCAAAAAACCCGACATGAATAAAGCAATGAAAACAGTCATATGAATGTCAGACGTCAAATAAGTGCCATCGACTCTAACAATGATGTCGCAATAGGCAGAGTAACTTCCGGTCAAAGATAATCCAAGGATAGGTCCTAACGCGGAGTATAGGCGTGTGTGAGCCCCTACCTTGATTAGCTGGGTGGGGAGTTTGAGTTCATGCACCTGGAAAGGATCCTTGTTTGAAAGGTCTTGATGAGATGTACTACTTTAACCTAGCGTAAAACAAAACGTCGTTTCAAGGAACACTTAAATTGCCTTGAATTCCGTCTAAAGCTTCCGATAAGTCGATGACCTTGACGCTCGAATACATGTCCTCAGACGCCAGCGCTAGAATGATCCAATCAATATCATTATCGATGGAGTGTGTCTGTAAGTTAGAAGTACATTGTTATATGTCATACGCCACATAACGTGGCATGCGTGACTCACGAATCAATCAAAACCCGAATCCTTGGCCATGGAGTCCATCTGGTTTGAGTACAGTTAGCATCAATACAGAATCGGAGGGGTGAAGGAGCAGCTTGACAATTCAGTTCTTCGGATCTCGACCATTTGTTTATGTGACGACTAGCAGTGGGAGTTTCCGTCTATGTGACTAGAATGATGATAAAGTACTCCAGTAATCCCCGAGTCCCGTGTCTTTACGAGTATAGGTAAGCCAATTATTTCAGTCACTGAAACTCGAGTCCCAAAAGGGGTGGCAAAAGCTCCTGAACTCCTTCCGAATGGTATTATTAGACTATCCTGACTCGGAGTCGCTGCTGTAGTATCTTGTCGTAAAGTGCCATCTAAACGTGAAATAGTGAGAGTAGCTTATCTCAAAAATCCAAGGACACAGAGTGTGGGATTTCTCGTCTTTCAGATGGCACAGTCCCTAACCATGAAACAAACCGCAGTGAACACATTATCAAACGATGGAGTAACTGGAAACAAGCGCAAAGTATCCAGGAAATAAAATTTCAAGCTCATTTCAAACATAGGATTTCAAGATAAGAACTTCCAGTATTCACTGCAAATCGGAATTCCCCATTGACAGAGCGGTGTGGGCTTCCGGTGTATTCTGTCCGAGTCTATCAATTGAGCAAGTGCTATTTTTGCACACAGACGCCACAGAATTGATTCCTTGAATTACTATGCAAAATGCTTCCACTGTCTGAACGAGGTTGTCGTCCCTCGGAGCTGTTCTAGGTCAAGCTAGTGGAGATGCCCGGATACCTGTACAAACAGATAAAAATGGACTAGCCAGTCATGTGTAAAACGGAAGATGGGGAAAGAACCAGCGCCTATAAACTTTCGATTACAGCCCATTTCAAAAAGAGTTGACGCTCGATTTTTGCGTTCTTAATACTAAAGATAAGTTCATGCTTTCTTTACCTGACCGTAGACGACTCGAATCGGAAGACTCTTTTCCAACTTGCGACTGAACGATAAGCTAGCAGTACAGTGTATTACTACCTGGACGCAAAAAATAGGTGCCCGGGCATTCGACAGAAGGATCAATTCACCAATGACAGAAATCTGGGTAATCTCAATGGTAAGAGACAGTAGAATGTATTGATACTTGTTCACTTCCACCGAAATGATACATTGAATTGATTTGCCACCAGGCTAGAGCAAGTATTAGAATGCAGAATCGCAGGAGAATCACATCTTGAATGTGGTAGCATTTAGATACAGACTCATTTGATATCTGATTCACCGCCGACCCCGTAAGTTCTCTCCCTTCTCTATAAATAAACTTGAACGTTAACAGTTATTACCATCGTTGGTGCAGCTTACAATAGAGTGGATGGCAATCAAATGTATCCGCTGTATCATATATGTCAAGCCAAAGAGTGAATAACTCTCGTCGGAGGCATATAGAGGACTCGGAGATGACCGTTGAATCGATGAAAGAGCATACTAAATCCAGAGTCTGAACTTTCGAACAGCCAAAATGCAGCAAGCAAGTACGACGGTTTAGTATCAGTCCTTGTCAAAATCACAAACAGATACCAGCCTATCTTACTCCACTCAGTGTACATGCTGCAGCCTCAGCGTAGATGTGATCATCTTGCTGCGTTTGGCGTGCAAAACTACAGGAAGAATGTTAGATGAGTTTGTCCGAAATCATGTAACCAACTAGAGCCCTGGAGTATAAAACCTCATCTCCCCATTCCGTATGCCTTCAAGTCAGTCTTCTGGATTACATCCATCGACCAGCTTTTTACTTTCTCTCTTCGCTGTCAAACGTTCCTAGTAGGTATTTGCATCGATATCCAACAGGGCTGGGCAATTGATTTTCTTTTTTCAGACTCGAAGCTATGCCATTCAACCCCAGGACGTACCGTAATCCTCGCCTTTTGGGGGACTTTCTTCTTGTCGATTGTCAACGCCAGGACGGCGAATTTAAAGACTCGTCCTTGAACCTCACTACAGTCCTAGGCGTTGCCAATGGTAAATTTAGATGGGGCGGCCGCGGGTTCTCTTCCCATGCACGGAACACTTCCCTCGCTGGCTCAGAGCTCAGCGCTGAGCTCAAAAATGGGGACCGCTGGGAATTTGATACGGTTGACCTTACTACTCATATCCGAAACAACAACGGCGCACTGGAAATTTTCGGCGTTACGATGGACAGTCCGTAAGTCCTTCCCATACCCATACTTACCACATTGGATTTCATGCTTACTTCGATAAACAGTGGTGTTGATCCTCCTCCAACATACCCAAACACTTCTCAGACGAGTTCGACTACAACTAGAACTTCCAGATTTTCTAGCTCGTAAGTCAATAGTGTCATTGATTATTTCAATTCTCACCTGTCATGGTTCTCTAGGTCTTCCGAGTCTCGATCGTCTTATTACTTCAAGAAAACCGTGTCTGCGGACAAAATTAGTCTGCAAGGTTCTTTTCTTCACGCCGACTGTCGAAAGGCAGACGGAAGCTTCGCTTCGTCCAAGATAGATTTAGATGAGTACATTGGGGTTGTTAGCGGGAAACTCGTCTGGGGTCGCAAGGGTTTCCGCTCCAAGTGTACAAACATCAGGCTCGAAGGATACACCATCAAAGTTGAATGTCGCGACGAGGAAACTCATTCGTCGGTCACTGCCGATCTAGATCTCACTCGTTACCTTCAAGTTTACGATGGCATCCTGGGCGTGAAAGTTGCAGAGGCCTCCAACGTTGAGCTGTCCAACCTATTTAGCGAAGCGCGTTGGATGAAGCTCAAGGTCGTTACGGAGCCCGATGCCTCCGTGGTCGTCAAGAATCCCGCATTCAAGGCTGCTTTTAGCAGTCTCGCAGAGTTGACCTCCAAACATGTGGTGACTGAAATGTCCGAGGACCTCGAAAAGTCGGTGGCCATGGAGATCAAGGAAGCGATGGGGGATAAGATCAAGGCTCAAGTGACCAAAGTGGTCGCTGACGCTCTGAGCGATCAGCTCCGTTCCGACATGGAGAGAAAGGTCGAAGAAACCTTTGCACTAGCCAAGAAAGACGTCATCGAAGCGTGCAACAAGGTCGTCGATGCTGCCGTAAACAGTGTCACCATAAAATGCACCGAGTCGATCATAGGCCCTATGACGGACGAGATTCTTGCCAAGTGCGACGCGGCAGTCTCCAGCACTGTGAAAGAGGTTACGGACACCGCTATAAGCCACTTCCAGGAGAGAGTGGAGATCTTGATGGAGCGCGAGATTGCTTCAGCAGCTTTGCGTCGGGCTCGCACGGAGGCGACCTTCTTGAAACTGATGGCCGAAGCTCAGGGCAGTCTTGAAGTGTATTAAGCTGCCGTATACGCTGCTTGATGGGTAGGATCCAGTCGAGGACAATCTGCAGTCGGAGGGGATTTATGATTTTACGATATGAATTTGATAGTGACTTGTTTTGATAATCGGAATGTCATATGCCTTACCAGGTCTGAGACCGTCAAGTTTTGCTGATTGGTACCGAGAGTTGATAAAAATTGCTGATATACCTAATGCAGTTATTTCCCAGAAACGACACAGCCATGCGCAAGTCAAGCTCCCCCAGAGCCACCTGGCAAGCTCGCCTATGAGGAGATAAGTGGCCCCGGGAACGATGATACTTAGCTGCCATCGGGATGCTTCCTGGACCTGGTACTATCCAGATCTTGTGACAAATCCGGTTAGTAGATTCCAATTCTGATTCCTCCTCCTCCGTTTCAGGCCTCGTGCCTATTGTTCAGAGTCGATGCCGCTCTAGCGGTGTTAAGAGGCTCTAGTATGTCAACAGAATATGTGAAGATAGGTATTCTACTCCTGCGTATTTTTAGTAGAAAAGTTCATCGCGGGATATCGACGCGTCATTCATGATTCGAGAGAGCAAAAAGGGAAAGTGATCGATGTACAACGCAAAGCCTCGACATCAGTTCCGGAGCCATTTGTAGACCTGCGATAGCTGAGCCACAGGCTTGTTACTCCGAGTGCTTGACTGTAGACCTAGCCGGATTGACCTGAGACTAAGTAGAAGCATCCTAATACATTACAAAGACTGGGAACTAACACCCTCTTCTGATTAGTCTGGCGTTTTAAGCTTGAGTAAATGCCAATACCAAAATGGTTGATCGATAGACCTGTTGGCTCGTAATGACAGTTGTGTTATCATAGATCGATGGACCGATAGTTATACAGAGCAATCTTCTGCGTGGAGCTCACAAGTACTACCTTCCTTCCCTCCCCCCAAAGGTAAGAAAAACATCTGTTCGCAGAGAGTGCTCGGATCTCAATATTTCATAGTCGTCGAATCTATATCATGCGTCTGCTGCATACAGAGACCTATCGACTCAAGAGTTTTTTTACCGACGTCCCGAAATATGCGATCCTTTCTCACACCTGGGGCGAGGAAGAAGTGACATTCCAGGACATCCAAGATCTTAGCATTGCGGAGGGAAGAGTGGGCTGGACGAAGGTCACCAGCGCTTGCGCCTATGCCCGGAGATATTATTTCAAGTGGATCTGGATCGATTCGTGTTGTATCAACAAGGAGAGTAGTGCTGAGCTCTCCGAGGCTCTCAACTCGATGTACGGGTATTATGGGAATTCTATGGTCTGCTACGTATATCTACAGGATGTGTCTAAGGACGACAAGCCCCATAACACCCCTTCACTTCTCCGAAGCTGCCGATGGTTCAAGCGGGGCTGGACTCTTCAGGAACTACTGGCACCCTCTCGCGTCATTTTCTTTAACAAGCATTGGACGGAGATCGGTACGAGGTGGAGCTTACGAGATGTGATCTTTACAATAACGTCGATTCCCGTCGAGGTTTTCGAAGGTCGCGACATAGATGAATATAGCGTTGCTCAGAGGATGTCGTGGGCAGCTCACAGAGAAACGACAAGGCCGGAAGATAAAGCGTATTCGTTGATGGGGATTTTTGGCGTCAACATGCCTCCGATATACGGTGAAGGCGACATAAAGGCATTCGTGCGTCTGCAGCAGGAAATTATGAGGACATCGGATGATCGTAGTATTTTCGCCTGGGTTGCACCTTGGGACGAGAAGGAACCGCGAGGGTTACTAGCAAAATCCCCTTTCGAGTTTCGGCTGTCAGGTGGTATTGGGATATCTGAATCCCGTGCGTTAGGCAACCGATCGTCATATTCGTTCAGCAATAATGGCCTTCATATCCATCTTCCTCTTATTTCCGATCATGACCGCACTATTCCTGATTTAGGCCCAGCACCTAACTTGGGTACTGCCGTTGTCGGCTCGGTATGCGGTTCTGCTAGTGACCTTAACAGCCAGATGTACAATCTCTCCGTTCTCGACTCTGCCCCCGACCCAACGCAGGATCCCAACTCAACGCATGATATCACTACCTTTGATGCGAGACAGGACCCTACCCTTTCCTCGCGCTACCCCATCAACTCAAACCAAAAGTCAAAAAAAGAAATTTTCGCATGCTTGCATTGCCGTTTCATTGAACGGCCCGGAGAGGACCGTTACATTTCAGTGTATTTGCGCGAGGTGACCGACGGGGGATATATTCGATGTCGCCCAAACGAGATTGCATTTTCCCCAAGATATCCTAGTCAGGAAGACATTCGAGAAATCGTCGTAAAGGAGAAAACGACCCGCCGAGGGATGGATCGATTTTGGCGCAGTTCCATTTCCGATATCAAACTTTCTCTGTCCGCTGAAAGACATTTGATTAGTGTCTGCGACGGAAGACCTGTGGAGGACTTGTCTATGCTTGGGTACGCTACCTACTGTGATGATACAGGGGAATGCTTTTGCATCAAGACAGATCTGGGTCGTCAATTTTTTGATCTGAAGCTGCTCAGCGATTTGCCAGATTTTAAATCACCTTTGAGCGATAGAGTCATGCTGCCTTTGGCTGGGGAGAAACTGGTATCTTTAGCTGTGCAGACAATAGGTGACCCACAATCCGAGCATCTACAATTGAACTCAACCTCAGGCTCCCAGTCCACGCTGTCGGAGGCTGATTTTGAATCGGACTCAAAGCTCGACTCTACCATAATCTTGGAGCTCGATTACATTGCGGCTCACGTCGATACTCCAGCTCCGTTTTCGCAGTCACGACCGCAATCTAGCTTTGAGATCGATCTACCAGAACGTTGGTCTCTCCGAAATGTCTATCCTCCTGACTTTTTTCATAGAACCTGGGACGAGGGTCAGCAGAGTTTCATTTCTATCCCTGATGATGGGAATGCTACATTCCGTGTAGTCGAGGTTCGGTCTCCCCTTCACAATGGCATCTACTTTTTGGCATTTGGCATTCATGACTCCTCACCATGGGGAGACATCCAGATACGCGATCTTCGGTTTGGTCTGTCCGACTCTATTGAGGAGATATGGGAGGGCTACCGCGAGGAAGAGTCGAAAGCTGATTTCCAATTTAGTCATCGAACCACAGGATTGCTTGTGCCTCCATTGCAAGACCAGCCTACGGCCACTTTCGAGATCAGCGATAGGCCTGCCCTTCAATGTTATCACCTTCGTGTCAAATTCTCATGGGATTTTCAATACTCTTTCTCCGTATAAGGTGATAATCACATAAACCTGCTCTAATATAATTTATTTGATTATTATCGTTTGCATAAATCGTGAGAATCCGCGCGTCGGCAAAAAAAGAGTGACATAACATACAGATGAGCAAAAATACTTTATAGCTCAGCAACCACAAAGGTCTGAGACTATGTTCAAATATCAATTTGTGCAGAAAAACCCCTCGCACATGCCTATAAGCACAGATCTTGAATAACTTGTGTTTTTTGCTATCATATAGAGATATCACTATTTTTGACAAAATTACTGGATTGTATCAGAATAAGTGCATATTATGCCTGGATTGAAATGATAGATTGGTGCGGGGAGTTTTTCTGCTTATGCTGGTATCTGTTTGTATTCACAGGTCTCATTGGTAGTTGAGCAATGACCAAATTACTGCTCAGGTATAGAGTAAATGATTTATTGCACAAGATCCAATCAAATTTATGAATACATTCATATGTCACCATAAGCACAAAAAACCCCTTCACTAATCTATATCCTTACTATGAGCATATTGTATATTTTGTGATAGCAATCTGTGATTTTGTCCACAAATCGTAAATTTTGAATATGATAGCAAAAAATTCAAATTATTCAAAATCTGTGTTTATAGGCATGTGCAGGGGGTTTTTCTGCACAAATTGATATTCAAACATAGTCTCAGACCTTTGTGGTTGCTGAGCTATAAAGTATTTTTGCTCATCTGTATGTTATGTCACTCTTTTTTTGCCGATGCACGGATTCTCACGATTTATGCAAACAATAATAATGCTACGGTTAGACATTATAAATGCAAGGTTCAAGGTGAGAGGTACCGCAATGTACGGTCGGGAAGTTTTGTTCAGTAGATGGGTTAACAATTACTTCCTCCCAGAAATGGTATTGAAGGCCTGAGGGATACGTATGCTCTGCATCAGTAAAAAATATTTGGCTACATCACGCTACATAGACTATATAACCAGTAGGGCCGACGCCCGCTACCCACCAACCCCAAAAACTCAACACCATTACATAGGCTAGGGAAATGTAGCATCAGTGAACTCAACAAGAGATTTGTCCTGACTAGCTAAGTTACACTGAATATGTTTGAACTTGCAAAAGCTAAGAGTCCAAAAGAAAGCTAAGCTGTTCCTGACACTAAATAGAACCTAGTACAACGGACAATACATGGAGACACTTTTTGCAGAAGAGCAGGGCAGGGCAATTTCTTGATTTTCTGTAAGAGAGTGGAATGACACAAAGGAACATCTGGCAGAAAATGATCAACAGGGAGTGGCTGCAAAGGAAGTGAGGGAGTTGTTGGAACAAATCACCACTACGAGAACACAAGTGTAGTGCACCAATAATGTCATGTATGCCACGGGATCTGAAGCAAAATTAAATCGCGGAAACTTGCCTTTATTTTTAGTTGCTGCGCACTCTTATGTCATTTTTTGACCTCCGCAACACACTTTCAGCATGACATGTAACATGTCAAAAATCACAACTCCAGCTCATCTGCAAACTTGTTCAGGTAGCAAACTTTTTGACTCATGGTATATGTCCAACTCGGGACTGTATATGCCAGACAACATGTTATTTTCCTTACATAACAACATTTTTCATACTCGGGCATATGTGTTGAATATTCCGAGGGCGACTAAAGACTCGATATAGAGACGCGACGACGAAGGGAAGAGCAACAAGTTCTCGATTGTCCTATGAAACTACAGGGAGGCAATCGGATGAAGGGAAAATACAAAGTATGTACCTACGAGTACTTATAAGTGAGGTACGAAAATCACATGGAAATGAATTGATAACCGGAATAAGAGTAAGTTACCCGGAAATGAGAATCACGTGCAGATTGTTATATCAACACACCCCCTCAATCTGCATAAAGTCAACAAATAAAGTACAGATTGAAGAAAAGATTGAAAGAAAAGTAAGTTTACACCCCCTTAATCTAAAATGCGACTCCTTGACCACTATAGTCTTCCTCCTGTGCTACAAAAGTGGCGACAGCAGCAGTACGACCATTACCAGAAGGTTCATTGAACAGCTCGCTAGGATAGAGTGGTCCACGAGTTAACTTGCGAGTTACTTGTGCAAGTATTCTGCAAGTATTGGCTTTCTGAAGTTGATACTCTCACTCTTCAAATACTTGCAAGTAGTGAAAAACTTGCGAGTTTTTGTTAGTTTTTGCAAGTACTTGCAAGTTTTTGATTCTAAATTTAATACTCTCACTTGCGAGTGCGAGTTTCCCACGAGTTTCCCACGGGTACACTTGCGGGCACCCGCAAGTATTTTAAACTCGTGGACCACTCTACGCTAGGACATTGCGAGCGGAAATGTCCAAGTCCACCACAAAGGTTGCAAACTAGATGTGGACGTACAAAGTGAGCCAAAGGGTCCGAAGCTGGAACACGAGGTGCATTCCCTCCACCAGCCCTTGTACCATGTCTAGCAGCAGCCAAAGCTTCTTCCCCAGGATCAAAGAGAGTAGTATCCCCATCAGGATTCTGACGTGAGTACTCTCGAAGGACCTGTTGTTCGACATAGACGAGGTCATCGCCCTGGATATCGCGCTTCATCTGGACTTTGAAAGATTTCCAGTCAGTCTCATTATTGGTTTTGGGATTGACGTCGGGGAGAGCCGAAAGGAGAACGGAAATGGAAAGGGTATCAGAAGGTTTGTCGTTGAGAGCAATGAGCTCACTGCGGAGTTCCCGAAAGCGTCCGATGAATTCGATACCTGTCTCGTTGCTACGAAGCTTCAACGAGTTGAAACGAGTCCAAGTGTCTGAGACGTCTTCGAAGCCATGGCTATTGACTTCAAGTAGGCGCTCGTACATTTTGTACGGGTCATCAGGGAATTCACGGATGTGAGGGATGAGAGATGGAGAGATGGTCTGGACGATGAGGTCGGCAGCAACAGACATCTTGGTGCGAAGAGTGTTCGCCTCGGAGGATGTGTCACTGTCATTAGGAAGTAGCTGCGTACCACGTATGATGTCCCAAACTCCTTTCTTCCTTGCTTTTATCCGTAGTGAGAACTTCCAGTTCTCTAGCTCCTTTGGCCCTTTCAGGACCACAAGATTCTCATACTCCTTCGTAGTCATCGTGCGTAGTGTAGGTGGGGTAGTGCAAAAGGTGTAGAAAAGAAGCGAGCAGCAAGCTCAGGATAAGCCAATCGGTACGGTTGTTGGCGGGGTTACGATAGGTGTTGATTCACCGTGCCTCAGCGATGCAGTTGTGGGCCCTGGACTAACAGTACAGTCGTTATCCAACCAGTCCTGTCGAGTACGGTCCGAGTAGGTACTGGGTGTTGACGAATGAGCTTCGACGGGCTGATCCGATTGTGTTGAATATTCCGAGGGCGACTAAAGACTCGATATAGAGACGCGACGACGAAGGGAAGAGCAACAAGTTCTCGATTGTCCTATGAAACTACAGGGAGGCAATCGGATGAAGGGAAAATACAAAGTATGTACCTACGAGTACTTATAAGTGAGGTACGAAAATCACATGGAAATGAATTGATAACCGGAATAAGAGTAAGTTACCCGGAAATGAGAATCACGTGCAGATTGTTATATCAACAATATGTCCACCCAGTTTTATGCAGGTTTGTGAGTGATATTGTCTCTTTTGCTTAGCTCTAAGCTAAATACTATGACACCTTTGTGTGATGCAGACTCAGTAGGTAGTGTTCCTGTCTACCTCACAGTTATTATGACGTATAATAGTCATATGCATGTAATAAATTGAAGATTTGGCACCATCTTAATGATTGCCATTAAATCATTATTTAACAATAGCTTTGTGGGCATGAGATAATGGTTGACCATTATAATTTAAGTAGACTGTCTCTAGGTAATGTGTAAAGTATGGCAGAAGAACTTTCTTTATTCTTCTTTAACTGTACTCACAAGCTTCTAATTAGATACCTTGGTAGTCTGTAAGACAAGGATACATACAAAATACATAGCTGCTACACAAGAGGGGATCCATTGCTTAATTAGGTATCACTTATGTGCATGACATACTTAATAAAGTAAAGGACCCCTTCTTTTTTAGTAGCTATGTATCCTTTTCTTACAGACTACCAAGCTGTCTGAGCTTGTGAGTTACTATTTAGCATGGGGAAGCTGCGCATTTCTCAAATAACTTCTGTGGTAGTCTGGTAAACTTACATTTGTGGGCCATTAATTACAGTATATTGTAGTATCTTTCTGTGTGCGAGACAAGTTCTGGGTAGCTGCAGTGCTCGCTGAGATATCAGTCTGAGAAGGTGCCTTTTTGGGACAAACATGTGAAACTCTTATGTCAACAAAAATCATGTGTTCGCGTTGACTGCCCTCGCACAACGACTATTGGGTCATTTGCTTTCTTCTTGGGCTCGTTATGTTCCCCTCAACCATGCCATTTCCACTGGACAACATATACCTGTGCTATAGCCTCCTTGCAGCTCAAGTCTGCTTTCTTCTGTCAAACTTTCTTAGTTGTTGAGAAAGTCAGGTTACAACCACAAGCACGATGTGCTGAAGTACATGGTCATCCCATGCTCACCAGATTGTAGGTCAATGCTTTTATGATGTCTTAGAACATTTTGATAAGCTTACAGTATTTTTTGGGTTATTCCTTCCATACAGACAGTGGTCACCTTTGAGCTAGAGACAAATTCACGAAGGTCAAAAAGAACATTGTTTATTGATAGTATGCACAGTAGATAAGGGCATGCAGAGGGTTTGGGTATGTCACAGTATATCTTAGCCATCATTATAGGCCCACTCATTGGTATCTTTCGGCATGTTAGCTGTTCGGCAATGTGATTCTTGACATGGCTGTCTTCCAGTCAGCATGTAGACATATTCCCAAACCATCAGTTCTCATTCTACAGCTGATTTTTGCATTAAAACATACACCCTATATCTATCCTGTATCTTCAGGACACCGACAGTTTTCGCCTTACCATGATGTCGTTCTCTACAGACCTCCACCTACATATTGTACTTTTCACGAAAAATTCGAGGCTTTTGCTATTTTTCTTCCACTTTTTGGTGGTATGCTTGCTTCAGCATATACCACAGACCTGTGTGAGGGTTCGCAACCATGGAGAGGCCTCTCGACGCTGTCTGCAGGCAGCAGCACATCAGTTAAAGAGGTGTTCCCACGGTTTGCGCAGGTTCCCCGTTTTGGCCGAAATCCCACCTGCGCTCAGAAAATATTCACTGACACCGTTCAACGATACTTAAAATTACCAAAACTATATCAGAAGTTAGCTTACATGCTCATTTATTGTATGGTGTAAAAATCGTAGTGTAAAATGAACCATATCGATAGTCAATTGTTGGATACTCTAAGGTGCGCAGCTTCCCCGTTCTGAATAGTAGTGCCGCCATGACTCCGACTTCAGCTCACTTTGACTCAACTCCAAGCAACTCTGCTCCAAATGCCGGTGACTCCACTTGGCTGAGTCAGTGGAGTTGTTAAACAGCCAATTTATTAATAGTAAATACATTTTTGAATAGAATTTTATTAGATTTGGCTACTTCTGAAATAGCTCAGTTGCCAAAAGGGGTCTCTCATGGCTGGTGACTCAAGATTGGGCTCAAAATTGGGCTAAGTTGCCAGAGTCACGAGTCATTAGTCAGACTTGACTTGACTCAAAAACTGACTCGACTTGTTGACTAGCCGGAGTTGAGTCTAGTCACATGCAGCACTACTGTAGCATTTCGTTCAATTCGGCAGTCACAGGTCACAGCTGATTTTCGAAAACACTGCCAATAATTTTTTTTTTGAATTTTTGAATTTTTTGGAATTTCTCAGAAGGTCATGTGCTGCTGAATTGAACGAAATGCTACAGTATTGTGAGTACATAGTTAAGAAAAAATAAAGGAAGTTCTTCCGTACTTTGCATATTGACTCCCAGAGACATAGTCCACTTAAATATAATGGTCAACAATTATTTCATGCCCACAAACCTATTGTTAAGTAATGATTTAACGGCAGTCATTAAGCTAGTGCCAAATCTGTTTCTCTTACATGCATAGGGCTATTATAAATTTATGATCATAATGATTGTGAGGTAGACAGGAACAGTATCTACTGCATCATATGAAGGTCTCATAGTATGTAGCTAAGAAAAACAGACACTAATATCACTCACAAGCCTGTGTAGACATATGCCAGATGTATGGAAAAATGTTGCTATGTAAGGGAAATGGCATACAGAAACGGACCCGGAAGCGAAATGTCTAACAGTTTTTAACCATTTCAAATTGAGTTTTTAGTCTTTCTCAGGAAAACTTTTTTTCTACAGAATCTTCATATTCTGATCTTTCATATTAAAAAAACTCCTGAACAATTCCATGCATATTTGAGCCCAAAAATGCAGTAAATTTATACAACTGAAAATTAGGTCTGGACTAGAAGCGAAACATTGCAGTTTTTCACAAAATGTACCACTCAAGAAACCTTGTTGCAGGCATATTTGGAGTTTCAGACTCTAATAATAGTGAACAGACATCAATCAATCTCCACAGTTTTGCTGTGACCCACAACTTCATCAATATATGTGCAGCTACCATTTATGGTAAGTATGTCTAGAAAGGTGACTAAAACTCCTTACTCACAGGACTTAAATATTCAGACAAGTGTATATCTTCATCCCATATATTCTCCAGACTGTTGATAATGAAGTTACGGGCAGAACATCGAAAAATTTTACAAGTTTCGCATCCAGTCAAATTTCACTTCCGGGTTAATTTCTGTATGTCTGTGGAATAAGTACAATACTCAGTAAGTTGTACAAAGAGTACAACGTCTATATATTCACCTGTGGACCAAGTACAATACTAAAGTATTGATAAGTACAGTAAAGTATAAGAAGGATATAATGGGGCTCACCTGTCATGAACTCGCCGGTCCACCACCATACCAGAAGCCACATCGCCTAACCGGGACAACTTATTTCCTATTCCGAAGTGCGATTAGGCACGGGATCATTACTAATCGCACTTCCGAACACGGCATACAATACGTTAGGGGCTGATCTCTTATGTGGCACCGAGACTTGGCTGATCGCAGGGGTTGACGGGTGACATAGGGATGATCAGACATTGTAGGTAGCGGAGAGGAGGAGGCATTATTGCTGCTAGGAGTATACTCCTTTACTTTATAGTATATATACCTTGTATAAACACTAGTATTAGTTAGAATCCAATCTTAGTTGTCATAGGACACATTGTTCTATTGATCCTACTTTCCTGGTAGGCGACGACTTGCTTATTCGCACCACTCTCGTTGTCGACTCAGCTCCGAAGGCTGTCTATCTTGTGATTCTCCTTGGTTTTCATACTAGTTCCATTCTTCTAGCTTCTAGGCTCGTAGTCTGAGTCGCCAACACTAGGTTCCTGGTTCCTCGTATCTGTGGCTATCGCTATTCGCACGAATCGCAGTCAGATATAGGCGTATATCGACTAGTCACATTATTCTCGAGGCTTAGAGGGTCAGGTTCCACCGCACGATCGCTGTCACTCCCCAACAGGTTGCCTAGGTTAGGCAAGGGTGTATTGCTTTTAGGTCAGGTCATGACAGTAGATTGGATTCTCCTTACTGTTCAGGAGTGTCGATCGTGCACTGTCGTTGCGTTCCCCTATTTCTCATTCATTGATCGAAGTCTCACAAACATTCGCTCACCGTTTTACCGGACACATTTATTGTGATTTGCATTCGTTTCTAGTATCAAGTACTCCTATTATAAAACGAGACTTGGTGTTCCTTAACGGACGAGTACTTATCCCCTACTCGACTCATTCGCTCTGTATACGAGCACTCATATTCGCTATCGAAATCAAGATCTATACTCTTGGAATCTAGCTCTAGAGACTAAAGGAACCTCTAATGGACCGCGATTTATCTTGCGCTGTGGCTATAGGAGCCATACTCTTGGTACTCGCATTCTGGATGACTTGTGCCAAGGCGGCACTACTCGTATTTGTTGCGATTCGCAACCTCATGCAACCTGTTCTCGTAGTCGCATATGATTATGCGCTACTCTCTAGAAACTACGTCTTGCATCATATCTTGGTATTCGCATGGAATCGCCGTTTGTTTTCGGCTTTAGATATCCTGCTTCCAAGCATGAGGCAATCACCTATCTCTATCCAATACCGAATCTTACACCAAAAACTGGTAATCGCATCCGTCATTCATCATTTCCGACAAACATCTACTTTGAAACTGGACCTCATTGAGAGGTATTCCATATCGCAAAAGGATTTGATGCTATCACTCGAGGAAATTCTCAATGAAGAATACTCCGAAGTGTTGCAATGGATCCTTGCGAATCGGAAGAGTGAGGAAGCATTAAACGAGTTATTTCGCAAGCGGAATGTAGTCCAATATGTTAGGACTAAACAGGAAGCGCGTAGAAGAACTGTGAATAATGCTCCCACCCAGTTTGGAGATGGAATCGCACCAAGGGGGATGTCCTATGGAGAATACATGGGAGCCATAGCGGATGAATATAATATTCATTTGGGTCCGCTATCCACTTTGAGGCCTTGGTTTGCAGCCGAACGGGGATGAAGGTGTTTTGCGATTGAGTTTCGGATCTGGAAAGAAGGTGGTTCGAAGGTTCTCTTTTGATGGAGGAATACACCTCGGAGGCTGAAAGAATTAGAGATTTGGTCGACACCCATCTTATGAATGATGGGCACACCCACAGATCTAGATTGGATAAAACAACGCCTTTTGAATCTGGAGAATTTGGTGGGAGGTCTAGGCGGATCTGGAAGATTCGTTATGAAGTTGTAGACTGTGCGATTTAACCAGTACTACTTGCGATTCACGAGAATCGCACATCGGAAACACTTTGGACTTAGGATTTTGGTTTTAGGACACCCGCGTTGACAGTCGACTTATCCTCCTATGTTGAAACGCCTTGAGCCACGAACATTGGAGTAGATTCGCGACTTTTGGTCTGCTCTTCGGAGCATATGGACCTTTTTGGAATATAGATTCGAAGTTGAATCTTACTTTCTCACACATCGAACCTTTTCACACACGACTTTGGAATACGAGTCGCACTTTGCGACATTCAAGAAAGAACATTCTGCGATTAAAATCGCACAAGACCGCTATGCTACTATATGATTTACAAGATATTCGAAAGTTTCAAGACGATCCTGATGGTCCCGCTTCCGCATTCCCTCGATCCGTTTCCGTGTCAATATCCCTCCACCGTTCCGTTGTAGGCGTCAGGTTGTTATCAATGGGCGCGACTGGCAAGGAAGAAGTGTTAGTCGCGCAAATCGCAACAACAGATGAAGACAGAACTTACCAAAAGGCCGTCGATGATGGAATGGTACAAATTTGTACCCATCCCATTGGTACGGTCGCAAGTGTGGATCATCGTCGTCTTCCAGCACACACTTGATGCTCCTCCATCGACACCCAAGCATCGTCTATTCTTTTCCGGCTTGGGATCATCCCAAGTGGAAAACGCGAGTTTCGGATATGCACAT